>PVHT020000009.1:23924286-23937753 GCA_004024745.2 Catagonus wagneri | reverse complement strand
CACAGTGCTGCCCCCCCATGGCCCCGGGGAGGGGCTCTCCCTTCTTCAACTCAGTGGCGCCAATGGCACCAGTGCTCTGGCCAGCGTGGCCTTGAGGGAGGCGGCTGACCCCACCCAGGCGGGGCTCCCCTAGGGGAGGAAACAGGCCCCCGGACCTGGGGCGGAGAGGCTGCGTCCTCTGATCTCCCCTGCGCCTCCGTTCCCGCCTGGCCCCGTCGCTGGGGAGCGGTCCACGGTAGGGGGGACACGGATGACTCCCCCCCGCCCCGCAGCCCGGGCCCCGCCCCCACTAGAGGCCGCCTGGGGGAGGGGCGGGCCCAGTTTCCCCCGCAGCCGCCCTGGGCGATCCTGCCTTTTGCAGCCACTCAGGAACCCTTTCGCGGGGAGGGAACTGGGCCTTGAAAAATCTCTCGGCTTCCCCATCTTCTTTAGGAGAGAGACCAGGAAATGGAGACGGAGAGGGAGAGACAGAGAGACAGAGAGGCGGCCGGGAGGGAGGGAGGGCGGCGTGGCGCAGGCAGGCAGCCCGGGGAGCCAAGGTGGCATAAATCCAGGCGTGATCTCAGGGGACGACCACTTTAAATCTTAATTGGTTGCCTTTTAAATATCATTTAGGGGCTGGCTTCCCCGCCTCTCTCTCTAGTTAAGAAGGTGTCGTGTCAAACCCCATTACCTTGCTGGCCGTCTCTCCCTTTAGTTAAAAAAAAAAAAAAAAAGAAAAGAAAGGAAAGGAAAAGAAGAAGGAAAAAAAATGGAACCATCAGTGGCCGTTGGAGGGTCGATAAAGCTTTTAGATTTGGAGACGTTTTCCAGGAGCCCATTTCCTGCGGCTAAGAGCTGTTAATGGCGCTTAAGGAATTATCTTGGGCCGGCGGCGGGAGAGCCGTATATTTCCGCCCCTGCCCCCCTGTCGGGTCTGGATCTGCCGCTGTCAGACTCGCTTAATGAAAAGTAACGCGCGGCTGATTACGGTTTTATTTGGGCCCTATGTAAAGAGCGCCGTTCATTTACCAGCCCCTCCTTGGCGTGTTTAAATTTGCCACGCCTGAGCGGCTGAGAGCGGCGGTCCCCAGCGCTCGTCTCCGACAACCTCGCCGGGAGCCGGGCGCCGCCCCGCCCCCCGACTGCGACCTTCCCCCGCAGCGGCCGCTCCGGGACCCCGCCCGCCCGCCCCGAGGGGCGGCCGCAGGGCGGGTAGGCCCCCCGTAGCCGCCCTCCCAAAGGGTGCTCCAGGACGCTGCGCGCTAAGGGGAGCGCGTGGAAGCGGCGGCCTCCGCTTCGGGGGCGTCCTTTTGGGCCAGCCCTCCCTGGGCTGTGGCTGAATTTCTCCTCCCCAGCTGATGTCTTCATTTCACAGTGTTTCACTTTAATCACATAAATCCTTCCCGCGGCCAGGTCCGCCAAGGTCCGCGGCCCCTGCGCTGTGGGGTTCTGACCGCCGGGTCTGCGGGCACTGGCGGGGCCTCTGCGCCGCGGAGATGCGGGAGCCCGAGGGCTCCAGGGAAGCAGGTTCGGACAGCAGGAGCCGCCTGGGCTCCAGAAGGAGCCGCTCTAGAAGGATCCGGAGTCGGGACCGAGCCGCCCGCGGCGCGCGCCGACCTGGGCTCCATCCCCGCCGCCCGCGCCCGCAGCCTGGGGCCCCGCGGAGGCCCGAGCCCCGGGTTTCTGTCTCCACAGCTCCTCTCTCCCGCATGGCCAAGCCGCCCGCATCCGCGAAGCCTCGTTTTTGCTGAAAATGCCTGGCTTTGTCTAAGGTTGGGTGGGGGCGCGCTCGGCGGGGCGGCCCGCGGCGCATTAAAATTCCTGGCGCCCAGGTCTTGGCCGCAGCGTCTCCCCTGAGACTCCACTCTGGCTCTTACTGTCAAGTACCCTTGACTCTTTATTTTTGCCCTTTTATCTATTACAACTAATTCGAGTTCTTTTGCCCTTTTCAGTCTAAGACGTGGGCTTTCTGCAAAGCCTCCCCCTGCCAGCGAGCTCTCGGAGCGCGGAGCCTTTAGAAATTGAGGGGTTTACTGTCAAAATGAAAATTTCACTTCAAATTATCTTGGCTGATGCTCGCTCGCCAGGCCGGGGGCTCCTGCCGCAGCCTTTTGACAGACACATCAGCGGCGAGCTTCCGAATCTCGATAATATCATCCAAGAGAGCGAAAGTCAATACGGTGACAGCGCGCGGGCGGGTACAATCCAATTACCGCTCGGCCGGTGGGGCGCGGGGTCCGCGACTGCTCCCTCCGCTCAAGGCCTGGGGTTCCAGGTCCCGCCAGCAAAGTCAGGTCCCCTGGGGTCAGGTCGTCAGGGTCCCACCGCTCAGGGCTGCCCCTGGTGGCTTTGCTCTCGCCCCCACGCCCAGCCCATCAGCGCTTTCCGGTGCTCTGGCCTGCTGGCACCTTTCCCAGAGGCCTGGGAAGCACAGGGCCCCAGTCCAGTACCACTTAGCCCTGCACAGAAGAGAGCCTGGGCCTTCCGTGCCCCTCGAAGCCTGCCCACCAGCCCGTGAGGCAACCCGCGTCCTCAGCTGGCGTCCTCCTTGTTACTGCACCCTTGGGCCCCCAAGCTTTTGGGCCGCTGCACCCTTTCAGGCTCCTGCCTTTCGGCCAGTGCTTCCTCGGAACACCCGGGCCTTCTGTGGGACCCAGCGGGCCTTAAGCAGAGGCCCTGCGGGAGAGGGCGAGCCCTGAATCCAGGGTGCGCTAACCTGTGGCCCTCGAGGGGCGCTAAGCGCCGGGTGGGGTGGGGTGAGGCCTGGCGCCAGAGGCAGGTGGGGAACAGCTCCGAGTCCGGCCGTGGGGAGGGAGCCAGCGACCTTCCTGGAGATCGCAGTTGTCCTCTGACTCGGTACTCAGCTCTGCGGGCGTGGGGGTGGGGAACCGAGTGTCTGAGCAAAGCGGGGGTCCGCTGGGGCCAAGGCTGGTCCGGGGGGTTCCTGTCCTCCAGTCCAACCTTTGGTCTGTGGCCTACTAAGCGCTTCCCTCTCCCGGAGCCCCAGCCCTGCGGTGGTGGTGGTGGTGGTGGGGCTTTCAGAAAGTGCAGGCTACTGGCACAGCGTCAGGTCCCCTCCCTCCAGATAGGCAGGGCTCGGGGCCCGGGAGGGCGGAGGAGGGGCTGAGGGCCCCACTCCCCACCGGTCAGGTCCCAGGGAGTTTCCATCTCACCCCACCCGAGAAACTTCTCCTCTCCCACAGCTCTGCAGTCTGGCCATGGGGGAGTGAGCTGAAAAGTCTGGGACCTCACCTCAGCTTCCGTTAGGGCGTTTAACAGAATCCTGACAGTTTCCTGGGTCTGTTATTTAAATCAATAGCTTTACTTGAGGTCTCGGGCCCTGCCAGCCACTGCAGTGAGGCTTCTGGGTCAGCGACCCTCCCTGCCCCGGCCCTGGTTACCGTCCCTCGTCTAAGCTTCAAAACTCGCTAGGTGTCACAAGTGTTCATTTCGCAATGCAAACACCATCACTCGGCTTTATTGGTTTTGTTATATTAGCCTCTGAAGCAGGCAATTACTGGTGTGAACATACATTTTAAAAAAACATAATTGTATCGAGTTAAGAGTGTGCAGTGGTGTGAACTCGGTGGAAGTGCTGTTGGTGAAAAGTATGTGCTGAGGATGAAATCAGGAGATCTGCAGGCTGAGGAGTCTTCATAAGGAATCGCGGCATGCCTCAAACCCAAAGGGAGACAGCAAAACAGGCCTCAGAACTGAAAAGTCTTCCGCGTGTAAACTTTCGGACGTAAACTTTATGCTTCAGGGTGTTTCCGCCTGGCCGCTGTGACGGCAGCCCTGCCCTGCCAGTCCCGAGGGAGTTAAGTCGCGAGGGCCCGGCTTCTCTTGTCCAGGTACTTGGGGGCTTGTCCTTGGCCCCTGGAGCCCGAGTTCAGATCCTCCCTCCAGCGTGGATTGGCGGCCTGAGCGTGGCCGCTCTCCAGCTCGCTTTGGAGACTCGGTAGAAGAGTGGCCACTTTCAAGCCTGCAGCCTGATCCCAGGCTCTCTCCCCCCGCTCAGGCGCGCAACCGCTTAGGCGCAGAAGGGCTTGGCCCCGGCCTTGGGCACCGCCAGCAGCTCTTTGGCCGCGCCCGCCCCGGGGGCGTCGAGGGGCGTGGCGGGGGGGAAGGAGCGCGCCAGGGGCGTGGTCAGCACGTTGGCCCCCGTCCCCAGCGAGCGGCCCAGCGGCCCCGGGTCCAGCAGGGCGCCCTTGGCCGTGGCCCAGGCCTGGTTTAAAGTGCTGTGCCTGAGGATGGGGTCGTGGAAGACCCCGTCCACCCAGTTTCTGAGACTGGTTACCGGGGAGTCCTGGTGCCTGTCCAGGACGCCAGCGGGGGCCGGGGCCTCAGGCGAGGAGGAGGCAGGCGCCGAGGAGGAGGAGGAGGAGGAGGCGGCGGCCACCCCAGGGCCGGCGGGGCCTGGGCGCTTGAGCATGCACGACGGAAACTCGGCCTGGCTGAGGGCTGTGGCAGCGGCCGCAGTGGCCGTGTGCGCCAGCGACCAGATGCGGGGTTTGGCCTCCAGGCCCGCCGACGCCCCGGCGGGAGCGAAGCCCAGCTTGGCCTCGCAGGCCTGCAGGCCGCCCCCCGCGCCCGGCTGCTGCTCCGGCCCAGCCGCCACGCTCCGGAGGCAGCTCCGGGCCCTCTCCAGGTCCTGGTCCAGAGCGGCCCCGCCTCCCGCAGCCAGCGGCATCCGGAGGGCGCCCGAAGCCTCCTTCCCCGGGGCGCTGGGGCCTTCTGGTGCGGTGGGGACGCGATCCAGGCCTCCGTCCGGGGGCTGGAAAGACGGCTTCAGCTCGCACTCTGGGGGATCCCCCTCCAGGGCCTCGAAGTCCTCCAAGTCGCTCAGCTCCAGATCCTTCTCTTTGCCGATCGCCTCTGCCAGGAGAGAAAGAGTGACCAGCGGAGGGAGAGCGGATGGCGGCTTAATGGAACTCCCACACCCCCTGCCTCACTCTGAGCTTATAGGGACGGGGTCTGCCTTGGGGCTGGAAAAAGCATCCACGCCTTTCTTCAACCTCCCATCTCCTCCCAGGCTCTGGGTCCCCCAAAAATGCCAACCCAGGGGCAGAGCTGATTTCAGCCTCACATCAGTGGGGCGGAGGTCCAGTGTTTTAAACTTGACTTAGGATCTTTAAGCAGGCCCCCTGCTCACCGCGCAGGCCCCGCGTGCCCGGGCCTTGCTCACTTGGGGCCAGTTTCCTCATCTGCAGCCTAGGACCGAGGGTTTGTCCGGGCTTCACCCCTTTAGATGTTCTAGAACCCACGAGAAGGTCCCAGCCCCCGCATGCCCACCTCCCACGCACCTTCCCCCTTGGCGCTCTTCAGCGGCCGCTCCTGGGCTTCCTCCTCGCCCCCCTCTTCCTCCTCGCCCTCTGCGTAGGGCCGCTTCTCGTCGGCGCACTTGTTCCTCGGCGGCCACGTCATTTTGTTCTCCTTCTTGAGGCGCCGGCGCGCGTTGGCGAACCAGGTGGACACCTGCGTGAGGGTCATCTTGGTGATGATGGCCAGCATGATCTTCTCGCCCTTGGTGGGGTAGGGGTTCTTGCGGTGCTCCTGCAGCCAGGCCTTGAGCGTGCTCGTGGTCTCCCGCGTGGCGTTCTTGCGCCGCGTGCCGCTGTCCATGGTCCCGTACCTGGAGACAGGCTGGGCAATGGGGTGCCCGCAGCGGGTCCCCTGCGCCACGGCGCCGGGGCCAAGCCCACTTGGGCTTCAGTTTCAGTGGCGTATTTACGTGGTAAGACTGGGTCTTTCCCACGCAGGCACTGCCCTTTAATGTGTATATCTGATTAAGCTGATGTGGAGCCTAGGCAGAGGTCTGGGAGGGGGTGCCTAGCAAGGCCCGCCAGGTGTCTGTCACTCTACACAGACATGTAACTGTCCGAGTTCTTTTATCTGGCCTCCCTCCTACCCTTTTGACCCTAAAACCAGAAAAGCACGTCTCAGAGATGCGAACCCAACCACTCTGGACAGAAATGGTCATTAGGGCCCCCGGGGAGCAAGTGCCCAGAGGGCCTGCATGGGCTTTCTGCAGTTAACTTTTTCTGCGGCCCTTTGGAAGATGGGCCATGCCGCTGGCCCCCAGCAGGGATGGGGAGGTGGGCCCGGACATGCCACAAGGGCCGCCCTTCTTAGAGTGCAGGGCAACAAGACAGGAGACCCCCAGCAACCATGTAGGAGGGAGCGCTTTGGGAGTGGGGACAGGTAGCGGGGGGGGGGGGGGGGGGGGGGGGGGGGGGGGGGGGGGGGGGGGGGTTGGGGAGGGAGAGTGGGGACATAGTCTGTGTGTAGGAGGCAGGGCTGGGCCTAAGCCAAGGTCAGTCTGACGGAGGAATGCCCCTCCGGGCGCTCAGCCTTTGGCGGGGGGCATGGCGCTGGCGGGGGCAGGGGCTGGTGGTCGCCAAGGGGGCAGTGAGAGGGGCCAGGGTCCCTCACCTGTCGTAGGGGTACTGGCCCAGCGCTGGCTCGTAGGGGTAGTAGGCAGCGGCGGCGGCAGCAGGCGCGAGGCCCGCATGCGCAGACCCAGGGGTGTCCTTGGAGTCGAAGCTGTTCTGTAGGAGCCGGTGAGCCCGGGGTCACAGCTTCCTGGAGGCGACCCAACTCCAGGCCCTCCCCTAGGACCCAGGCTCCTGGGCCAGCCCCCACCCCACCTGCCCCAGCAAAGGAGCCCCGAGACTTGGAGTGAGGAGGCGCGCAGTTAGGGGCTGTCTGGGGCACAAGAGACGGGAGAATGATAACGGAGGGACGGAGGAGGGCAGAGGAGGGGTGAGCGACTGGGGGGAGGGGTGAGCAGAGGAGGGCGGACGGGGAAGGGGACAGAGGGGAGAAGTTGGGAGGGCTGCGAGGAGGAGAGGAAGGAGTGAGGGGGAGGGGAGCCAGTGGGGGCGCTCCCACAGAACCGGGCATCCGACCAGAACTTAACAGAGAGCAGAAAACAAACAGGAAACACAATGGCCCTCCTGCCGGGACACCCAGCCCCGCGGCCGTCGGAGTCTGAAGGACCAGGCTCCGAGGTGCCGACTCCAAGGGAGCCAAGGCCTGCTTCTCCAGTCCCCAAGCCTGGGGTCCGGGGAGACCCGCCCCTTGCCTCCAGAGTCCGGGCCAAGTGAGTTTGGCAGAGGGGGGCAGGGCCTGGCGCGGCTGGGAGACACTGGGGACACGCCCTTCCCTTACCAGCGAGTAGAAGGCCGACGCCTCGGATCCGTAGGTCACGTAGTTGCCGTAGCCCTGCGAGCTGCCGTAGGGGCTCCCGTAGACGCCCAGCGCCGCGGCTGAGTTGAGCTCGTGGCGCGCGGTGGCCAGCAGCCGGCTCTCATAGACCGGGCAGTAGACGGGCGCCTGGGCCGAGGCAGCCGGCCCCGAGTCGGCCAGCGTGCGGCCACCCGATTCGCAGCACGTGCTCAGAGAGTTGGTGGTCATCAAGAACTGGGGGCGAGAGGAGCCGCGAGGAAGGGCGCGGCCCCGGGCCTCTGTCTGCCCGCGCCGCCAGGGATGGAGCGCGCACCCCACGTCCTCCGAGCTACCGCCAGCCACACCGGGCCGCGCGTCCCTTTCCGTGGCAAGAGCTTTTGCTCCTGGCCTCCTCTGGCCACGTGGGCCCCAGCCCGTCCTGGTCCGGAAGGTTCCCACCCTCTCCGGCGGTTTCCAAGGCTGCGGGGAGAGCGCCCTCCTGTGCCACATCTCTCCTGGGTCCTGCGGGGGCTCCCAGGGGCGTCGCCTCAGAACCACGTGGGGGGTGGAGGACAAACAAAACGGGCAATGTTGGCCCTGGCCGGCAGATCGCCTCAGCGCCTCTGCCCTCCCCGGGGTGGGGCGCGAGGGCTGCGTGGCATGGGGCCTGGGCGCTGGCAAGCGACAGCGGGCTGCTGGACAGCTCGCCTTCCAGCGGCCCGCGGGGCCTCTTACCTGGGGTGCAGAGGAGTAGGGGTACCCAAACTGCGGGTAGGACATGGTTGGCGCCGCCTGGGGCCGGCGTCCAGGGCCGGCGGGGTCCTGTGCGCGGGCGCCGGCGTGGCGCGGCCACTGCTCCCGGGCCACCGGCTTCTAGGCGCTGGGAGGGCGAAGCAGAAGAGCGGGTTAATTCGGCCACCTGCTCCGCAAACTTTTCTAACTGAGTAGGAAAGTGCGCCTCGGTGGCCGCAGGGAACCCTTTAGCTTCGCGAGCCGGAGCTCGGAGGGGGCTCTGGGTCGAACCAGCCTCGAAGCAGGGACACAAATACATATTTTGCCAAAAAAGGAACAAAAAAATGAGGCGCGCGAACCCGTCAAGTCAGCGGCGAGCGGCTTTAAGTGGCGGAGGCTCTGACGTCAGCCCCACGCCGCGCAGCCGGCCGGGCCGCAGACGCGTGGGTCACTCGGCCGCGGCCAAGGCCGGGCGGGGCGGGGACAGGCGGGCCAAGCTGCGCTGCGCTGCGCTGCCCGGGGCGGAGGGCGCACGGCTGGAACAAATGAATTTCATCCGAGGAGTCGATACCGCCCCGACGAACGGTGTTTCTCCTTAGTCACCGAGGACGGGAGGCACTTTTAATTAGAAATTAATTAATGAGCAGCTGCTCCTTCCCGCCCCGCTGTAATCGTTCGTCTCAATTACAAATGAGACGTATGAGGGGTACACGAGTGAGTCTTGGCTGCAGATGTGATCAACAGTTAAAATTAACCCCGTGCTAGCGCCGCGGCCCGGCTTCGGCTGCCCGCGCGCCCCTCCGGGTGGAAGGCAGGCAGTTCCGCCGGCCGGGGAAGCGGCAGGAGGCGGCGCGCGCCCGACTATTGTTGAACCGGACTCGGCGAGGCCTCCGGCCAGTTCGAGCCCTGCGCCGGCAATGGCGCGGCCACCAGCGCGTCCGCATGTGAGGTCAGAGCGCCCTCGGAGCGCGGGTCCGGGCCGTCCCCTGAGCCCAGCAGCCCAGGGCTCGGGGGAACCAGAGGCTTGGCCACTGTCGGCCGCCGCGGCCGCGAGTTCCAACCCGGCGCACGGGCCGCCGCTTTGCTCCCCCATCCGCTTCCGCGGGCCGCCCTCCCTCGGCTCCCCCTGCCCCTCGCGGCTAAACCGGGGACTGCCGGACAGTCCAGCTCGCTCTCCAGGACGGGCGGGTTTCCCGATTGGGCTCCCCCCGCCCCTGCTGCTCTCCACCTCCCCGGGACCCTCGGGGCTAGGTACGCGGGGAGGAGGCGCTGGGCCGGGGCGCCCTCCGCAGCCCAGGGCGCGGGGAGCGGTCGAGGGCCCACCGCAGCACTCCCCTGCCAGTCCCGGCCCTGGGACCCTGCCCGAGTCCACAGCGGAGGCCGGCGCGCAGGGGGTAAGGGGGCGCCAGGGCCACCCGGAACCCGCTCCCCGCCTTTTGCGCCACCGCCCTCCGGGGGGCCCGGGCTCGCCCCCGCTCATCTCGCCGGGCCGGGCCTCCCGCTCGGCGGCGGGGAGGGAGCCGTGCGCGGCGGCGCTGTGCAGACTTGCTGGGAGAGAATCCTGGGTTCAGACCTGTGAATCGCCCCAGGGTCACCCTCTAATTAATGATGACGTTCTCGCGCTCTCCCCAGCTGCAGACCTGCCTCCCAGAAACGAAATCTGCCGGCTCTGACAGCTCGGTTGAAGGTGATTGATGACTATCTGGAGACCACAGTACGCATCATACAATATCTGCTGCGTAATTGCTTTAATTTACAGATGAAAATACGAGTTCTCCGATCGCGTTGGACCGCAGCCGGCCACGTCCGAGCTGCTTGCAAAGGAAAATCATCGGAAATAATGAATAGCCGCTCCATGCAAATTATTCAGACAGTTTAGCGTCTGTAGCCGGGAGAGATATATAAAGAACACGAGTCAAATGACATTAATAATTGTTTTTGAATTCTGTATTGATTTCGCGGCGGCCGTGTTTATTTCTTTCTCACCTGAATTGCTAATATCACCTTCCTGTAAATAATCAGAAACTAGCCACCGGGGCTTGGCGGGCAGAAATGAATCTCTCAATCTCTCCGCCTGGTCCTCCTCTGCTCTTCCCTCACCCTCTCCCTCCCCCTCCCCCGCTCCCCTCTCCTGCCAGTTTCCTGGCTTCCGTGGCGGCAGCTTTAGCTGAATGTCCTGCTACTTTCCATTATTTATTGTTTACAAACAACTCACTCTCTCCCATAATGAGGCCGGAGGGGAGGGAGGGCTCAGGGAGCAGCAATCTCCACAGCAGGTCGGCATATTCAGCATCCTGTCCTCCCTCCAAGTGGCTGTGGCCCCAGTGATTGCGAGCGCTCAGCCAAGGAGGAAGCCACCGCCCAGGTCCCAGCGGCCAGCGCCTGGGGCTATGGCTGGCTGGAAGCGCTCGACTGGCCCAGGCCTGCATTTCCTTCCATTTCCTTCCCTGGAGACTCGGCCGCGGCACTCAGGGAGCGGCACCCCTGAACGTGCAACCGTTCGTCTTCTGAGCGGACGAGTTCACCCTCAGAGCGGGGTGGGCACAGCGGCCGAGGAGGCCTCTGGGGGAGGGGTTTCGGGGGCTCCTTGAGCGCCACTGCTATGCTCTCCCGTTTTCCTTTCTAGTGTGAGGTCCGGAGTAGCCTCCCGTCCCCTCCCGCCCGCTTGGCTCTCAAGGGCCACCTCTGTCCCAGATCCCGAAATCCCACTCGCAGCCTGAACTCCGCCAGGCCGCCGCACGTTCATTTCCTGCTCGCCCCAGGCCCGCGCTGCCCGGGGAGCAGCCGGCCCGGCCACCCACCCCGTTTGGGGAAGCTTGGGGCTGCCGAGCAAGCTCTGACACCCTGACACCCTGCTGACAACCTGTGCCTGGGCCGACCCCTCTGCCTGAACCTGGGAACTTTCTGGGCTATTCTTGTCCCATAGGTAATAGGGACTATCAGGCCCAGCCAGGCTCCAACAAGAGTGTCAGCAACTCCGGCAGCAGCAGCAGCAGCTGAGGGCGCCTGCACAGATTCGCTTACTGAGCCCAGTCCCTTGAGGGACCCCTGGTTCTAAATACATCTGTGGGCAAGACCCGCCAGAAACCGCGCGGCTTCCCAGGGGCAGGGCCGCGGCTGGGCTTCCGTGAGGTGCCCCCACCGGCTGGCCTGCCAAGTTCTAAAGGGGCGCAGGGCAGGTGGCCTGAGGACGGCGTGCCCCAAATGTTAGAGGCCTGCAGGTCCGCCCTTTCGCCTGGGGCTGAGGTCGGCCCTGGAGCCACGGGGCGCCTCTGGGGGGAGCCCGGGTCCTCACTTTCCTGTGCTCCCGGCAGACTGCACCCCAGAGACCAGCTGAGCCCCCGCGGTTCCCGGTGTCGTCCCCGGGTGTCACCCGGGTCCTCCGCTCCGAGAGCCGCCCAGGGGTGTGTGCGGGGGGCTCTCTCCGGCCCGGAGAAGTTAAGCCGAGCCGGAGGGTAGGGGCAGGAGCGGGCAGCACCAGGCAGGGCCTTCTTTTCGGAGGCGAAGGGCCGAGCCCTAGGGGTGCCCGTGTCGCCCCCTGCTCGCGCGCGCCCGGGCGGGGTGTGGGGCTCAGAGGCGGTCTAGATGCACGGGCGCCGCACCCGCAAGCCCGGGGGCTGGCGGGTCGCCCCTTCGCATCCGCCGCTCTGGAGTCTCCGGCGAGGCCGGGGGGAACGGCAGGCGCGCGGGCAGATTCCTCCTCCCCAAACGCCCCGCATTCCGGCTCGCGCCCCCCGGCTCTCCCGCCGCGGCCGCACCGCTCGCTCGCTCGCTCGCTCGCTCGCAGGGCGCCGCCCGAGCTGGGAAGGCGGGCAGCCGGGACGTGTGAGCGCAGCCCCGGCCCCGCGCCGCCCCGCGCCCCGCGCCGCCCCCGCCCCCGGTTTTCCGCAACTTGCGGCCAACGCGGCGGCCTCCAGAGACCCCGCCGGCGGGCAGCAAACTTTGCGCCCTGCAGCGCAGGAGCGATCGTCGCAAAGTTTGCGCGGCCGAGCCCACTCCCTACCTGCGCCGGGGACGCGCCCGCCCGCGCCGCTCGGGCGCCGGGGCCGCGGAGAGCAGCGCGCAGCCCGGGACGCACCGGGGAGTCGCCGCAGTCGCCGCCGCCCGCGCCCCTCGGCGGCCGCGCGGAGCCTCCGCCTCCCCGGAAGGGGGGAGGGGTCTCGGAACCCCGGGGCGGGGGCGGGCGCGGGGACCTCGCCTACCTGCGGTGGCGCCGGGCCACTGCCGGCCGCCCGAGAGGGCTCTGCGCGGCCGCTCGGCGCGCGCGCTCCGGCGGGGAGCGGGCGACAACTAATGGAGACATTTCCAGGCGGAGCACCTGGCGAGCGGAGCGCGCCGGCGTCCCCAGGCGCCGCGGTCGTCAGCCGAGCCCGCACCGGCGTGACGTGGGCGAGCGAGCGCGCGGCTCCCACCCGGCCGCCCATTAACGCTTCCCCCGCGGGCGCCCGCGCGCACTTGCCAACTTTGCCCTCCGCCCGGCCGGCGCGGGGCGCGCGGGGCGCAGCCGCTCGGATGAGGGGCGC
The DNA here is from genome assembly GCA_004024745.2 of Catagonus wagneri. Lineage (NCBI taxonomy): Eukaryota > Metazoa > Chordata > Mammalia > Artiodactyla > Tayassuidae > Catagonus > Catagonus wagneri. Next base: position 23,925,349 of record PVHT020000009.1, on the reverse strand, counting down.
CCGGGCTGGGGCTGGGGCACGGACGCCGCGGGCTGCTTGGGCGGGGTCGCCTTGGCTCCGGAAGACACCCCAGCGGGAACGGGATGGCCTGGGTTTGGCCAAATGCGGGAGGCGGACAGGGGCTCCTTCCCGGCCGCCAGGGGCCCTCCCCGCGCCCAGGCAGTTCCGCCTGAGGCCCCCTGAGGCCAAGGAGCCATACCTGGAGACAGCCCCCTCCACCCCCAGGTGCCCCGCTCCTCCCTTCCCCGCCCCCAGCCGCCAGCCCTCTCTTAGCCGTTATATTGCAGCCCTGGGGATCCTCTAAGGGCAGGGCTACTGGAGGCCTGTCGGCTACCTGTCGGGGTGGGCCAGGGTCCTGGCTCCCAGGCCTGCCCGGTCTCCCGGCCCCTCCCCAAGGGAGCCCACTTCTCCTTCGGTGGGTGTCCGCACTGGGTCCTGCTCAGTGGACTCTCAGGACAGCAGGCGGTGCTGGAGGCTTGGTGTGGGCCCTGGACCCTGAGGCAGGTGGAGGTGGCTGTATCGAAGTGACAGAAGCTGGCTGCCAGGACTGGGGGAGCTTTTTACCACCTGGCCAGAGCCCTACTGGGCCCGGCCTCTGGCCCAGGAACGCACTTCCCCGTGGACAGCCTGTGGCCTCTGCAGCCTGAGGCTGGGAGGGACGGCAGTGCGGTGGGCCCAGGCAGCCTGAGGCTGGGAGGGACGGCGGTGCGGTGGCCCAGGCCCTCGCAGCTTTAGTCAGCCTGGGACCCCTTGCCCGGGCGCCCTCCCCCAGCCCGTCATTTTCACTTCAAAGAACCTCGGATTTGTGACAGGGGAGACTGGTTGACTTGGATAATGGCTGAAATAGTTATTTGCAGCTTCCTCCTATTTTTCCTTCCAAGCTCTGCAGCCGCAGCAGAGGCAGCGGGTGTGAGCCTGCTTCGCAGGGGCTGCAGGGCGGTCTCTGTCTGCAGGCTCTGCTGGCTCCCCCTTTCCCCCGGTGGAGGAGCAGGGCTTCCTCGGGGAAAGAAGGAGCCAGCAGCCTGCCACCCTCCACTGCTGTCCTGGCCCAGGTGCTGGGTCC
>PVHT020000009.1:23904224-23924186 GCA_004024745.2 Catagonus wagneri | reverse complement strand
GTGGGGGGAAGGGCCTGGCGGGGGGGGGCTTCCGGCTCAGTCAGCCAGTCCTGCGGTTCAGCTCTCTTTCCTCCGTCTCCTCCTCAGAGCTGTGCTGACGCTCTGGGCTGTGCCCTGCGGCCGGCGGGACGGGTAAGATTCTTGTCATAACCGAGGAGGAGCAAGGCAGGTTTGTGTTTACGACCTTGATTGGGTGATAAACGCATCGCACATTCACTAAGGCCTCTTTAACGACAAACTGCTGAGTTAGGGAGCTCAGGTGGCGGCAGCCTGAAAGCCTCCTGTCCTCTGTGGTTCTGTAGCCCCGACTGACCTCGCCAGGTGGCCAGAGGCGGCCCCAACCCAGACTAAAGCTCCATCACCCTTCCCGGGAGGGGGCCTCCCTTCTTTGGTCCGCAGAGCCCAGCTTCAGCGCCTGATAATTTGGACACTGTCAGGCCGCCCTGCCCTGGACCCCTGAGCAAGTGACAGGAAGCATCCGAGCCCACCCTCTGCCCCTTGGGCGTCAACCTCTCGGGCAGAGAGCTGCCCCCGCGCCCCCGCCCGGTTGCTGGGCCCTCCTGGGCTGGTGCTCTGTGGAAGTGGCGGAAATACCCTTGGCAGGCACGGCGTCTCTTGGGCATCAGAGAGTGGTCAGTCTGGAAAGCAGGTGACCAGCCTCGGCCCCTCTGCAGGGCAGGTGTCCGCCCCTGGGGGGGGGGAGGGCTGGCACCCCCATCTCTGGCCGGTCCTGGCTCTCCAGGGGGGCACTTCTCAATCCGTCTTTGTTCTTCCTGTTGGCAGAGCCACCGCGTGCAATCTGAAACAAAAGTCTCCGTGCCCCCAGGGCTTGGCCGCGCAGCATCCTCCCCCTCGCCCGAGCGCCTGAACGTTGCTGCAACACGCAGAGGCATCTGGGGGTTGAGAAGGCCTGCTGCAGCTGACTGGGCCGGCTCTGACACTGCCCCAGGAGCCTCCCATCTCCGGCGGGGCCGGGGGCCGGGGGGCTGGGGCCCGGGGAGGGCAAGAGGCTCCTCCCTGGGCCTGGGGTGTGTGTGTGGGGGGCTGCAGGGCCTGGGCTGCATGAAGTCAGCCTCAGAAAGACAGCTGAGTGCTGGTGTCCCCAGGATGCTGTTGTCCTCGGGAGGGCCCATAGGACTCCAGGGCCCAACTCAGCTGCAGGGCTGTGTGTTGGGGTCGGGATCCCCGGCTGCGGAGTGGACGGTCACAAGCATCCTTGCAGAGTTCCCCGAGGAACTGGGGGTGACCCCCGAGGCTGTGGGGGGTCTTTCTCCCTTTCTTTATCTGCTTTGAAGTGCAGTGTCATACTCGGAGTAACTTAAAACAGAGTGTCGGAGTGGTTCCTTTTTTAAAGCAGTGTGGTGTCCAGGTTAGAGAAGGTGACGTGTGGCCTGGCCACTGCCCAGAAGGACCTCGCGGGGCTGGTGGGCAAAGAGCTTTGTGCCTCCCGCCTCAGCTCCCTTTCACGGTGGAGTTGGAGGGAGGCTGAGGCAGCCAGGGTTGGAAAGTCTTTTTTTTTTCCTCCTCATTTCAGGAATATGATGTGTGTCTATAGTGTTTAAAGGCATCAGCAGATTTTAGGGAGATTCCTGTTATTAAAAGTGAGAGGCCATTGGCACTGCCACCGTGGCGCAGCAGAAACGAATCCGACCAGGACCCATGAGGTTGTGGGTTCGATCCCGGGCCTTGCTCAGTGGGTTAAGGATCCGGCATTGCCGTGAGCTGTGGTGTAGTTCGGAGACGCAGCTCGGATCCCGCGTGGCTGTGGCTGTGGTGTAGGCCGGCAGCTACAGCTCCGATTGGATCCCGAGCCTGGGAACCTCCATATGCAGCGGGTTCGGCCCTAAAAAGCAAAAAAAAAAGTGAGAGGCCGTTAATCCATACAGTATCTGTATGTTTACACTTAAAGCATTTGCGAACACGCACAGCCTTGAGTCACCGACACCTCAGCCCCAAAGCCACCCGAGGCCGGCGTTCTGAGTTGTAGAGAAAGGCCGCGGGGGAGGTCGCTGCTCCAGGGTCTGGTGTCCCCGGCGGTGTTGGAGGAGAAAGTCTTTCGAAGGGAGCGAAGACACGTCAAAGACACGGAAACGGGTGTCCTCGATGTGTGGATGCGAGCTGGCCCCGGGGGGCCTCCCCCCACAGTAGCCGCCCCTCCGCCCGGAGTCGCGCTGGCTCCCGCCTGGAATTCGCACAAAGAGCCCTCGGCTCCCCACGTGGAGAGAAGGGGCAGCACTTGCTTTCCGTGGGCGGTCCTCCCGCAACTGTTTGCGGAAAGTACTTTCAGGGACAGAGGACAGAAGACACCGGCCAGGTCACTAGAGAGAAGGGGAGAGGGCGGGGTGCGGCCCGCTGCGGCCTCTCAGAAGCGGAGCGCCGGCCGCCCCCCCCGCTCCCCTGGGCGCCCGCTCTGCCCTCTCCTGTTGGGCGTCTGGACCCCCTGCCCCCCGCAGTGGGGTCTGGGGCTGGGGCTGGGCTGCAGGTGGTCTGTGCGGTCCCATCCCCCCGCAGCGGGAGCTGCGGTTAGGGTGTCTCTGGGTTTGTGTCCGCAGGTGGGGCGGCCCCGGCTTGCGCTCACCTGTCCCGGCAGAGTCGGTGTGTCCCCTCCAGGGGCGGCCCGGGGGAGCGTGCTGCTGGCCTCGCCGTCCGTCCCGGCATCCAGGGAGCACTACCAGTCCCGCGTTAAACCCCGGCCTCGCCGGGGCGCCCCGCCAGTGGCCAGTGCAGCACACCGGCTTTTAATTGGTGTGGCAGTAAATCGGACGGACGCGGCCTCCGGGAGGTCGCTGATTTTTATATGAAAAAAAACCATTTCAGAGTATTTTTGAAATTCAATTAATTGAAGGCCCCAGATAAAAGGAACACACTCTTAATGGCTATAAAATAACCCGAGGGAGGCGAGGCAGCCGGGCGACTTCAAAGCGCAGCCGAAATACTTACTGTTTTGCTTTAAAAGTGTCCAGATCAATGACTCAGTTAAAATGACTTACACATTTAGCAACCTTTTCATTTTCTGTTTGAAAGTGAAAAGCGTGAAGAAGCCCAGGACACAGAAGCTCCCAGATGGGGTGCGGCCACGGCAGCGGCTGGAAGTGGGTGGTCTCCCCGCTCGGCCCTGGCTCCGTCGGGGCCCAGGGCAGCCCCCGTGGCGGGGCCGTGGGCGACCTGGGGCCGACACCGCGGTCATTTGCGGTCTCTCGGTTCCCGAGGCAGCGAGAAGTCCAGGACCAAGGTGCGGCTGCAGCTGGCGTCCCCGCCGTCCTGACCTCTGCCTCCGTCATACGGCCTCCTCATGTGCGTCTGGGTCTCTGTGTCCACATGTCCCCATTTATAGGGACGCCAGTCATTGCGGGTTGGGGCCACCCTGGCGACTTTGTCTTGACTGATTACGCGTGCCGTGATGCCTCTGTCGGGAGAAGAGAGTCAGCCTGTGAATTTGGGAGACACAGTTCAGCTCGTGACAGAGGGGCCCTGAAGTGCCACGTCGTGGCCTCAGCGGCTTATTTCTGGAGCCGGGCCCTCCTTCCCTGCGCTGGGAGGAGACCCTGCTGGGCCCGGCTCCTGCACCCCTGGGGCGACAGCATCTCGGAGGCACAGCCGCCCCTTCTTGTCGTGGCTGGGCCCCCGTGCTGGAGTCACTTTCTCAGGAGGCTCGGGGGCGTCTGTGGGTCTCAGGGGGCGCCGGCCATCAGAGCAGACCCTTCTCCAGCTTGGTCTCCTGCCGAGATGGCCGAGGAACGGCTGCCCTCCGCGACTCAGTTCTCTTCCCTGTGGTCCTTTGGAGGGTTTAGCGGAAGTTGGTGTGGGCAGTACTGGACCGCCAGTCGTGACTTTGCTGGATTTTTCTGGTTCCTGGCCTGCTCCGTCGCGGCCGCTTCCGGGCCAGGGACTGTGGTGAGCGGGCGCGTGCTGTGGGGGGCGGTGCTGCCGGCCTGGTTTGGGGGCCATGAGTGGCTGCCCATAGCGTGGGCTTGCACTTCCTGGCCACCTTGCATCAGGCATGACCCTGTGACTGCCTTTGGCCAGGGAAACGTGTCACCGCCATACAGGTGTGCCATGAGCAAGGCACCCACAGCAGCAGCAGCATCTCGGAGGTCAGAGGTGAGGCTTGAGGAGGTCAGAGGTGAGGCTGACCGGTGGACCAGCCACGGGGACAGGAATCCACTGCTGCTTTAAGCTGTGGATTTGCTGGGACTGTTTGTTGCAGCAGCACAACTGTGCCGCCACCGCTGCGGTTACTCATTTGCAAGTCAGATTAGTGACGTCCCAACATAATTGCATGTCATTACCTGATTTATACTATTATTGTAAGATACAGTTATCAAACAGTGATCGTACATTATTATGTAATGTCTATTATAATCTTTAACAGAAAGAAAGCAACTAGGCAGAAACATTACCTTAAAGGGAAGGCCCGAGGTAGAGGGAAAATATAGAACGCCTTAAAAGACAAAGTGAAAATTAGGCTCCCTTTTCTTACTTTTCATAGTCATGAAACAACAGTTGTTTTAAAGAAAGTTTCTTAACTTGGAAAGGAAGCACTTCTATTTGAACATTTCCCACGCCTCTGTCCTCCACTGTCTGGCCTTGACCCCTCACCGTGAGTGTCCACGGGCGTGAGGGCTGCCTGGACAGAGCCCTGGGGGTGGAACTCAGGGTGCCTCCTGCTCCTGCGCCGGCCGCTTAAGGCACTGCAGGACCGAGGGTGGAGGCGACTGTTTTGACAGCTCTGACGAGCTCATGGAAAAACAGCAGTGGAGTTCCTGTTGTGGCTCAGCCGTTAATGAACCCGATGAGGCTCCCTGAGGATGTGGGTTCGATCCCTGGCCTCGCTCAGTGGCTTAAGGATCTGGTGTTGCTGTGAGCTGCGGTGTAGGTCACAGATGTGGTTTGGATCCCGTGTTGCTGTGGTTGCGGTGTAGGCCAGCGGCTACAGCTCTGATTCACCCCCTAGCCTGGGTACTTCCATGTGCCGTGGGTGTGCCCCCCAAAAAGATGGAAACAACAATGAAACACAGCATTTTAAAGCAGCAGTCCCAGTGCACGAGGACCCAGAGAAATTCCTGGGTGGACCTACAACACCAAAATATTTTTTCTTGTAATTTAAAGAGGTAAGGATATTTAACATTACAATATTAATGGTGACTAGTAATATAAAACACTAGTCAAAGGTGTTCCGTCGTGGCTCAGTGGTTATCGAACCCAACGAGGATCCATGAGGATGTGGGTTTGATCCCTGGCCGCTCGCAGTGGGTTAAGGATCTGGCGTTTCTGCAGGCTGTGGTGTAGGCTGAAGTTGCAGCTCAGATCCCACATTGCCGTGGCTGTGGTGTAGGCTGGCTGCTGCAGCTCTGATTCAACACTTAGCTTGGGAACTTCCATATGCTGCAGGTGTGGCTCTAAAAAGCCAAACGAAAACGTAATTACAGTTAATATTTAATAGTTAATATATAATAATTCAATAAATACTTTCGTTATTATATTAAACAACTTTAATATTATCTAGTGTGTCTTTCGTGTGACAGAAGTATTTTATTTTGATAGAGTCAAATCTATCGTTACCCTTCATTTAATTCCCTATTTGCTTGTGTTTACAGTTCTGCTCCCCGTTTTCCTTCTATTTTTGTAATTTCAGCAGTCACACTTAATCCGTGATCCGCCCGAAATTTACGCTTCTTGTCATATGGTGCGAAGCAGGGCTCGGTGTTTCTTCTCCGTGGCCACTTTCCCTCTTATCATGAACTAAACATCATTTTTCCGTGTTTCTTGCTTTTGGTAATGGAAGCTGATGTGGCGAGGCGGGGGCGGCACGTACAGCTGCGCTCACCTGTCGCCGTCGGCAGCGTCGCTGAAGGAGCGTACTGCGGTCCAGACGGCAGGTGTGATGAGCCCCTCGCAGGCGGTGACAAGGACGGCTGGAGGCTGCGACCGCGGCGGGCGCGGGGTCAGGGAGAGCACCCACCAGCCCGGGCCCAGACCAGCCGAGGGCCCACGAACGCCCGCACCCCTTTCTCCCTCTGCCCCTGGGGCTGAGAAGCGAGTGCCCAGCCAGCCTCCCTTGCAGCCAAGGACTGGTGGGGCCGTGACACACGTGGCCTCCGCGGGACTCATTTGAAAGGCAGCACCCCCTCCACTTCCTGCCTCCCGCCCGCACCGGTCGGGCACTGGGACAGTTGGAGCGGCTGCCCTGGACCCTGACCCCGGCGAGAAGTAGCCTGTGTCCTGTCCCAGCTGCCGTGAGTTTGTCTGTCCGACTGATGACACGCTCAGCCTGGGCGCCAAGGAGGCGACGGAGAGGGGCCTGGAGCTGCCTTGTCGCTGGCCGGGGGGTGGGCTTGGGAGACGCACGGCAGAGGCCCCTGGGTTCCGTCGTGTGCGGGGGGCACAGGAGGTGCTGGGCCGCGGATGCTGGAGGGAGCTCAGCTGAAGGTCACCTGTGCATTTTTCAGTGTCCCCGTCTTACGTGTTGGTGTTCTATATACATTAGGTTCAATTGAAAGGTGGCACGGGGCTCTAGAGAAAGAATAAGCAAGTTATAAAGGTGACCTAGTAAGTAAAGTTTCAGTTTTTTTCTAAGCAGTTTTCTTTTGCATTTTCTTAACATCTGACAAAATGCGATTAAACGGCGGTGATGTCAGACCCTCTGGAAACTGGGCCCCTGTTCTCTACCCACCCCCCTTGTTCCCGGTGGTCTTTGTGCCCTGAGAGCGTCCGGGGCTAGCACCCACCCCAGTCCGGAAACACTGGTGAGTGTGGTGTGGACAAGTGCACACAGCCCAGGAACCGTCCCCCAGGCCTGTGGTTTGGGTGGGGGTCTTGCCTGCCACGGAGGGCTCCTCAGAGAACAGAGTCCACTTCTTCAGAGCCTCAGCCCAGCGTGCTGGCTTCGTGAGACCCGGGGGCGGGGGCAGGTCTGCCCAGGCCTGGGGAGGGGGACACCTGTTTCCTGGGAGTGTCAGGAACTCCTGACCACCTGGATATCAGCTCAGAGTCTGCACACGCTTTCAGCCCCACCTTTCAGAAGGCGCAGCCACCACGATTAAAAATCCCATTTTACCGGCCGTGGAATTGTCTTCCCCTTGCCCTGGCATCGTCTTCAGTTGTCCCTCTGGAGCCTGCCTGGCCTGTGGCCTGGGCATCTATCAAAGAGGCAGCGTCGGGGAGCTCAGGCTGGGGGCTCCCTGTCTTGGCCGAAGCGCACAGACTTTGCAGACAGGGCTTTCCTGCTGTCCGCGTCCTGCCCGTAGGGCAGGCTGTTCTTAGCGGACTGTCAGGGACGAAGTCTGCAGGGCCACCTAACACCTGTGACAAGCTGCAGGGTCTCCAGTTTTGAAAGGCTGACCCCGGCCCCGAGGAGCGGGCTCATGGCCTCAGTGCTGCGTGGGAGAGGACATTCGCTGTGTCCCCGGTCCCTGGGGGCCTCGGTGGGCCTTCCCCTGGTCCCAGACTCCCAGCCCCCCTACCTGCTCCGAGCGCCCACGGTGCGCGTGCTCTCCCGCTCGGGCCTCGCCTCTCTTAGGGGAGAGTGGTTGCCCCTGAAGCACAGCAGGTGTCCCTGCGGTGAGGTCGCCCCCGCTGGCAGAGGCGGCATCTCACTTTGGGTCCCCTGGCCTTCCTGGTGGAGCCGAGCTCCCCCGCAGCACTGGGGAGAGGCTGTGGCTTTTTCTTGAACCTCTAAGGCGCTTTCTGGGCCGGGGGATGAGCCGGGTGCCTCGAAGGGTCCTCGGCCCCGAGAAGCCGTCTACCGACTGGACATTTCCGAAAACATCGACCTGGCAGTTAGTTTGCAGACTCACACTTTTTCCTGAAGCTGCCTTGGCAGCCAGCATGGCACAGAGGAGGACACCGAGGAGATGGAAACGCCACCTTTATCTCCGCCCAATGCGCCATGAAAACGCGGCGACTACGTGGGAGGGTGTCTTCCGGGAAAGCCAAGCTGAGCCTCGTGTCCGATTTGCAAACTGTGTGTTTCTGTGACTCCCGGCAGCAGGCGAGGCAGTTGAAGCGCTCAGATGCTGCCCAGCTGCCCCGCCAAGCGTGTGCTCAGCAGGAAATCAACGCGCCTTTTTCCGGCCTCAGCGCCTCTGGGATCTCGTTTTCCGGGTGTGTGTGTTCGCTTCTGATTTGCTCTTTAGGTCTGAGATTGCCATTTCACAGCCTGCCTCCAGCCGTGGTGACAACTTTGTTAACCCCCCCCCCCGTCTGCCTGCATGATCCTGGCACTGACCACCTGCCACCACGGTGTGTCCTTGCTGCTCCTGGAGGCCGGGCTGCAGGGGACCCGAGCCTCGGTGCTCGCCTGCCGTCCCTCCCTGTCTGCGGCACCCTCTTGGGCCTGGCCTCTGGCTGTCAGTGGCCAGTGGAGCCTCAGGGGGTCAGAGGCCGCCGGCAGGCACGCCAGCGGGCTTGCAAAGCCGCCTGGGTTGTCCCAGGTCACTCCCTGCTCCAGAGCCACGCCCATTCTTGCTTCCACGGGCGGGAGGGGCTGTGGGGACCTGCGTGGAGCGCGGGGGGCTCCCAGCAGCCCACCCAGGAGAGAGGCCCGATGGTGACAGGGCTGTCCCCTCGGCCCTTCCTGCGAGCCGGTCTGGAGACAGACACGCTGACGGGGAGGGTGCCGGCTCCCGCCGCTGCCCAGCTCCATGTTTTAAAACCCTTTCTCGCTGAAAACACCAAACACTTGCAAAGAGAATCACAGACCGAAGAGAGGCAGGTGGGGTCAAGGAGTTTTTACACAACGCGCGGCCAGTTGGCCGCTGTCCCTGGGGAGCAAATTCAGGGCATCGTGTCAATAAACATGTCAGCAGTGCCTCTAAAGGACGTGAACCCCCGGGACAAGAGCCAGGCCTGTGACGTTGGTAATTCCTTGCCGGCCTCGCACGCACAGCGCCCCCGCCCCGTTCCGCGCAGCTGGTTTCCACCGCGGGCGACCGCGAGGTCGGCGGGCTGAGCTGGCGCCGCTCCGGCCGGCGTGTGCAGCGAACCCTCCACGCCCACCCTGCCGCCTGTGGTGAGCTTTGCAGACCCCATCCCCGGGGCCTGGGCGACGCTGGCCTCTGCCGGCGGTCCGTCCTGTGCTTTGGCGGTGGGACCGAGAGGTCTGATGAGCTTTGGGCTCGAGGCGTGCAGGCCGCCCCGGGCTGCGTGCGGTTCCGGACAAGCTCCATTTAGGGGCGCGGTCTTACCCGGACGTTGGGGACCAGCGCCGCTGACCGCAAGGCACTGGAGACGGCGCCGTGGCGTGGCCTCCGCCCGGAGCTGGAAGACGTCTGGGTGCGGCCGGCCCTGCTCCGCCGCTTGGCCCCCGCGCAGGAAACGGGGCTCAGGTCTCAGGATCCGCCCAAGGTGTGAAATAACGGATTTTTTTTTTCTTTGAGAGTCAGGATCACTTCCAGAATTCGAACCTGGTTCGTGCGTTCAGATCCGTGGTGGTTATCGTCCTGGTGGGAACTTAAGTTGCCCCATCTTGGCTTCGGGGGCCCCTTGGTGGTGCCGCAGCCTGGGGGGCCCCCTGTTTTCTAGGCCAGCAGCGGGGCTGCTTCTGGCTCCTCCGGCAGTTTCCTGGCCCAGTGCCGGGACCAGCCGTTTCTCCCTTAATCCCTGGCTGCCTCTACAGACAAATGTCATTCAAAGGCCACAGCCTGGGCATCGAGTCGCAGCATTTAAAGTGAGGAAGAGGGGCTGCAGGTTTGTTCGTGGGGCACTGCCAGCCCTGGGCTGTCCCGTCAGTTTCCCCGGGGGGCCGTGGGGCCCATGGGGGCTTCGAGGCTCTCACGTGGGGCTGCAGCCTAGCCGAGAGTCTACTTGGCACCACAGTAAAGGATACCCTTTTGTTTTCCATCCACGTTTCACATTTTCCACATGTTTATTCTTGAAATAATGTTTTGATCCATACGAGGAAATTCCGCCTCGTATGGGATAACATTTTGCAGTAGCTATTCAGAAAACACGTTTTTCTTTCTCAAAACGCATTTTGTTGCCACTATCCCAGAGAGGCAGGTCGATCTTTGTCCTCACAGCCCCTCTGAAAGAACCGCGCGATTTTCATTAAAGCGACGCCACACTGCCCGTCCCGGGGAGCGAGCTGGGAGCGGCTGGTGTCTGGGCCGCACCGGGCTTCGGCCGGGCGGGCAGCTGGAGCGGACGGCGAGGGGGCCCGTGGCTCCTGCCCCCCGAAGTGGCATCAAGGCGGAGGACTGTGAGGAGCACGAACGCCGAACCCCTCTTTCAGTCTGGACATAGAGGCCCCCTCAGGAGGGGCTGCTGGGTCCCTGGGGGTTTACCCAGGGTTTGGGGGGCAGCGGGGCCGGTCTGAGCCGGCAGCCCATCCCCCAGCCCTTCCTCCTGGGCCTGAGGTCGCCCCGTCTCCATCCCCCAGGGCCGTCTTCCCAGAGAGCCCCCCGCCGGGGGCCAGCGACCACCACCTGCACCAGGGAGACTGCGGGCGTCTGACTGTCGCTTGGCGGCGGGGGTCGAGGGGCGGCTCTTCCCCTGACTTAGCTTTTCCCAAAGTTGGAGACGCCGCTCGTGATGCATGACACCCCGATTTTTGTCACCCATTTACTGTTTCACCAGGAGGGACCGTTTGATTGAAGAGGATGGCTGGCCGGTTTGGGTTGTCCCGACTTTGCGGCACACACGGCAGTGAGCAGCAGCCGGTGCCCCGTGGCCTGGGCTGGAAGCGGGCCTGAAAGAGCCCTTTGTGGGCTTGCCTTTTCATTCTTTTGCTTTTACTCCTTGCATCCTCTTTTTTCTGTATTTCTAGCAACGTTTCCTGGAACAATAGCTTTCTCTTATAAACTCAACTGATTTTATGGCACTCAGAAATGTTTCTCATAAACACCTCATTGGAAAAATATTCCTCAGTAGTGTCTGCCAGCGAGCTGACACAGAAAATGAATCAAGCTCACTGGGCCACTTTTCCATGGTTTAATCCGTTGCCGCGCTCCTGAGACTTCAGGGAAATCCAGCCAGAGAGCGGGACCGTGGTGTGTCCTGGAAAAGACTGATCGCGGCACGTCACCAGCCGGGCCTCAAGTCACAGCTCAGCCCAAGGCAGGGCGTGAGACAGAAGGCACCCCCGCTGGCCAGGAAGCAGCTCGGACCCACCCCGGGGCCCCGGGCTCACCGGTGCGGGACACTGCCAGCACTTGCCGACGGCGTCGCTCATCTGCAGAGGAGCAGGCTCTCGGCAAAGGGCGGGGGTGAAGCGCTGAAGGCACTCCTGCGTTTGTGTCACCGGGGGTGGGGGTGCGCTCCCACGCGGCTCCCAGCCGCCCCATCTTCCCCCACGGGAAGCCCCGGCTGGTGCGGCCCTTCCCCACAACGCCCTGGACAGGGTGACCGCGACCTCAGCTCCAAGGACCCGTCCCGATTGGCCGATTCCCCGGCCCAGTGCCTGACAACGCGATGCGTTAGCTCTTTATTGCCCTGACAAATTGCCCCACGTTCGCGGTGGCCTGAAAGACCGCCCTGGTTATCTCGGAGCTTCTGCGGGCGGGGGTCTGCCTACAGCTCTGGGCGGCCTCTGCGTCACGGTCTCACCTGAAGGCTCGACTGGGAGAGTTTTGCTTCCGGGTCACCTCCACGGCCACGGTCAGCGTTTGGTTCCTCGAGGAGTTTGGGATGAGGGGCTCTCTCTCCCCACGTCCCTGCACCTCGCTGGCGGCTCTCGATCCGGGCCAGCAGCCCAGCAGAGGCAACGTGAGTGGGTGGAAGCTGCTGGCGTGTGCGGCCTGACCCGAGATGTGGCAAACGTCGCCTGAGTCACGGGTCCAGCCCACACTTCTGGGGAGGGTGTGAAGTCAGGAGGCAGGGCCGCCAGGAGCCGCGGCAGAAGCTGCCGGCCACCAGTGAGCACGTGGCCCAAGGCTGTCCACCGAGAGGCAAGGAAAGGTCTGCTTGGGGCTCTGGGTGAGGCTTCTCGGGGAAAAAAGAGACAGAGAGGAGAAGGGGCCACGGGCAGTGGACGCGCGTGTCCCGAGCTGCCCCAGAGCCCCCGCTGTGGGGTGACAGGCCTGCCGTGAGGGGAGCCCGCCGAGGCCGGGCGCTCTGAAGCTTGGGCCAAAGGAACCCTAACTGCCTCCTGCGTCCGTGTTCTCAGTTTCTTTCTCACACGATTCGCCGGGGTCCCTGCGCCCCCGTAACCAGCTCGCCCTCCCAACCTCACACGGGGAGGGCTCCCGCGGCCTTGGGCGTCACCAACGCACGTCGGCAGGGACCAGGCCAAGTTCACTTCAGTGACAAACAGCCATGGTTGCACTTCGTCCTTATGCTCCATTTTGCTTCTAGGTTGGGTCGCTTTTGCTGTCTGATGACTAGCGCCGCGGGCTGGGGGCGGAGCGGGGTGGACAAAGTCAACCGTGAATGGCGTTTGTGCGAAGGAAGCGGTACCCACGGAGCGGCCGTGGCCTTGGACTTCGCAGCGGGCTGGGCCACGGCGGGGTGACTGGGAGCGCTGGGAGCCGGCCAGGCCTGGGAAAGAGAGGCACGGGCTTCTCTCCGTCGAGGGAGAAGGAGCCGGCACCAGCCTGCCCGTCTGTCTGCGCTACCTGCCGGGAGGCGGCAGGGCTGGGGCCGAGATCGCGGGACCCGGCATCCGCCAGGAAGACGTTTCTCTCCAAAGGCCACCTTCTGAGGAGTCGCAGCCAGTGGAGGCTGGCTTGGTAGCCCCCAAAGCCCCCTGCTCCTCCAGCCCACGCAGCCCCGGCTTCTCCACGCTCTTCTCCAAAACAGTAAATGACCCTAAAAGATAAAGGTGGCAACCTGTGACTTTGGTCACCTAGTGGCTTGGGCGTCCCTTCCAGAAGTTCCCCACCCCGTCATGGGCGGCCACGCTCACCGACCACTCACCATGTCCGTGGACTTCACTTGGTGCCTCCTGGTGGCTTTGACCACCTCTGCTCTCGGTCCAGCTCTGAGGCTGGACACTGACAGTGTGAACCGCCCCCCCCCAGCTCTGCCCGGGCCCTCTGGGTGCCAGGCGGAATGGAGGGGCCTGGGGGCAGCGCGAGTCAGGGGGTAAAGTCTCCTTGAGACCCTGTGCTGGCCCTGGGCTCAGCCATGGCGGGGCGGGGGTCCCCTCTGCCCGCAGACCCCGCCTTAGGCTCCGCTCTGGCGGGGCAGGGTCTCCGGTTAGGGGAACATGTTGTGAGGCCCAGAAACAGCCCTTTCGGGACGTTTGCATGTGAGATGACGGACCTGGGCAAGTCCGACAGCCCGTCGGTCACTCAGTAGCGAGAGCGGAAGGTCAGGGTGCGAAGGTCGCTTGGTCTGACAGGTGCCTCAGGCCACGTCGGCTGCACCTCTGTCCGGTCCCCGAGGCTCAGACTAGACGCAGGCAGATGCCTGGAGGGGTGAACGTCAGTGCAGGCTGTTGCTTAGAAACTCGTGGGGCCACGGAGCCACCGTGGGGTCAGAAAGCCAGCCTGCTTTGTACGCTCTTGTCACCCTCGTGCCGAGAGCAGAGCCCGGAAGCCAGAGAGGCTTTTAACAAATCCTTTTGGAGCGAGGGAGGCAGTGAAGCTAAGGAGCTAATCGGCTGCTGTCTGTTGAGTTTCTGCCAAAAACAAAGAACGGGGATTTGAGCCTCCTGCACCTGTGACCCAGTGGACGTCACGCCCCTGTTCTGAGGGCTGGGGATGCGGCCAGCACAGAGGTCACTGGGGGGGCTGGCTGCCCTCTCCCAGGGCCCCCAGGGGGCCGCTGTGGAGCGCCACAGTCGCCCTGGTTCTGCTGGGCCGGCGCCTGGGGTGGCCGTACCTGCTGGTGGACGGCAGATGCTGCACAAAGAGCAGATGCAGAGGCGGCCGCACGGGTTTGCCAATAAAGTTTTATTCAAACTCAGGTCACTCATTTCCGGATCACCTCCGGCTGCTTTCACTACTAGAGCAGAGGCGAGCAAGCAGCAGAAAACACGGCCCATGGACCCCTGAGTCTGGCTATCTGGCCCAATTTGCCCTAAATGAAGCCCTTACTCCAGCCAGCGGCTGGCCTGCAACAGTCCCTCTGGAGGGGGTGGCCCCAGCCAAGAGGGCCATCTGCGGCCAGTGCTGCTGGGCTGTCCTCCCGGCAGGGCTGGCTGGACCCGGCGACTCCATCCCTTGGCCCTGGTAGCTGGGCTGCCGTGGTCCAGGGGGACCCAGTCTTCCTTTTGCACATCTGAGCACGAGCACACAGCGCTTCTCAGAGCCGGTGGGACTGCCTTCTGGCGGCGCTCGGGGACATGGGCAGTTTTCACTGTGACACCTGAGACAGTCTGTGCAGTTAAGAGGTGAGAACTGGGTGTGCAAAGCACACGCAAGTGTTGAGGCCCCCAAATATCCACGGTACACGTGGGAAAACCGCGACTGAGGGCGTGCGTATCTGCCGCCTTGTCCTACTCGCTTGGGGGACAAAGCCTCTGCCTCCGTGGGGCGGGTAAGTCCTGATTTGCATAAAACCGCATCCCAGTGTGCGGAGACGCTCATCTTTGCTCAGATGAGCAAGTAGCCAGTTTTGACTCTTGTCAGCAAGATGTGACAACAGAGGACCAGTGTCCGGCTGTCACTCAGGGACACGGTGTTTCTGAGAAATGGACCCTTGGACGTGGAGTCACTTATACACTGTCTGGGTGGAACAGGGCCAAGGTTCCAAGACCAGTCCATCATCACAGATGGTGAGTTTCAAAGAAAAGTGTTGGTAATTAGACATTTCCTTTCCATTACAGGAATTTGAAGAGTAAAAAGCCACTTGGGGAGTTCCTGTTGTGGCTCAGTGGTAACGAACTGACTAGGATTCATGAGGTTGTGGGTACGACCCCTGGCCTCGCTCAGTGGGTTGAGGATCTGGTGTTGTCATGAGCTGTGGTATAGGTTGCAGATGTGGCTCAGATCCCACATTGCTGTGGCAGTGGCTGTGGACCAGTGACTACAGCTCCAATTCGACCCATAGCCTGGGAATGTCCACATGCCGTGGGTGTGGCCCTAAAAAGAAAAAAAAATGCCACGGTGATGGCAAAGGCAGGCTCTTGTTAGGATTTCTATTTGGATGTTCACGTAGGAGCCCTCTGCACGTAGACAGGTGCACCGGGAAGCTGTGTATGAAGTCAGGCGTGTGTACAGGTGTGTGTGTGTGTGATGATGAAAAATCAGGCACCTGGGTCAGACACATCTTCCTTCCCTGTGTCTGTTTTACATACAAACTAGTGAGTTTTCCAAGCCAGGGAAAGTCTGCCCACGCGGAGCTTCGTCCTAAAGAGGGGTGACAGCATCAGCCAGGCTGGGGGGTCCTGGGAGGCCACCGTGGGCGCCCTGAGACAGGCGGTCAGAGAACTTTCTGGAGGAGGTCAAACCTGAAGGTCAGGGTTGAGTCAGAGAGCAATTAGAAGGGAAGGAGCTTCCCAGGCTGCTGTCAAGTTCAATGAATGTTTGTCCAGGAGGCCGAAGTGCAGGGGGAGGGGCAGGAGGGAGCGTGGGGCAGGTGCAGGGTCTTGGGCACGTGGTAAGGAGTTGGATTTTACTCCAGGAGCTGTGGGGAGATGCCAAAGTGTTTAGCAACAGTGAGATTTGCATTTTATAAACAGATCGTTCTCAGGACCTTGTGCTACCCATATGGACATGAGCTGGAGTGGCAGAAAGGAGATGGTTGAAGCATCAGTGGCTTCATCCAGGATGGAGCTGGCTTGGAGCCGGGTGCTGGAGGAGAGGCAAACCGTCAGGTGGTTGCTTCTACTGCCCAGCAGCCAAGACGTCTACGATTTTCTTGGAGACACAGCTTTGGAAAGACAAGCCACAAACTGTCCTTCTTATCAGTGGGCATCTTATCTCGCTAGCAAGGGAAAGCACCGCTGTCTCCCAAGGACGCCTGGGCTCAGCCAGTGCTGGGGGAATTCGCTACCCAGGTGCTTGGTGCTGCCAGGACCCAGGTCATCGGGCCAGCTCCACCCCCACGGGGGCACCAGAGGCACCTGGCAGGGGTTTCACGGTAGAGGGCACGATAATTCCAGCTACGAGGAGGCACGGTCGCCTCGTGCGGATGATGTGACCAGAGCTCACAGGGACACGGTCTCGCCTTCTGCCAGAATTATATCTGTCCGCCTCCAGCTGGGCGGGGCCCACAGCCTGGTTCTGGACTCACTTCGTGTCACTGCTCTTAGAGTCACAAAAATGACTGTGAGATAAATATCAAGATTCTGGTTTCACTCAAACATCCACTTCCTGCCAAGGTGAAGTGACAGTGGCTGCTGGCTCCATCCTTCAAAATAAACCCTAAAACCCCACAGACCCAAGAGGGCTGCATGCATTTGTGTGGCAGGTGACAGACGGGTGGCCACGCGTTTTGCCTCTTTCCCGGTGAGAAGTGGAATTCATCTCTGTACCCCTGGAGTCTGGCGTGGTCATGTGACTTGCTCTCCCTGTGGGAACTCACGCGATGACGTAAGCCAACACCTGAAACGTGCTTGCTGCTGGTGGGAGCCCTTCCGCCACCATGGGAATAAGTCTAGGCAGGGTCACTGGAGCTGTGTGGTCCAACCTGCCGCTGCTGGATCTGTGAGGGAAGCCAGCCTGGACAGCCTGCCAGGCGACTGCCGCCCCCATGAGTGAGCCCAGCTGGACTGCAGTGAAATCACAGGAAAACAAAGGGTTGCTGTTTCAAGCATCTAAATTTTGGGGAGCATTGACACGTACAATATAAAACTGACAAATCATAGGTAATAATAATAATTTGAAAAGCAGAGATAAAACCTGGGGGAACCTAAAGTCCCTCTTCTTTTTTCTTGAAGTGTAGTTGGTGTGTAACATTGTGGGTCTCAGGTGCACAAAACTTAAAAGTCGCTGCTGAACTGGACTGTGTGGGGGCAGGTGGGCAGCTGCAACCTGCTTTTAAAGAAACACTAAATAAATGGATTACAATTAACTTATTACTTTCTTCCAGTGGAGGTCACACTTTAACTGCTAATGTGACATGCTTGGGTCACAGAAGCTCAGGGAGGATCTTATCAGCTGTATTAAGAATTACATTCAGGGAGTTCCCGTCATGGCTCAGTGGTAATGAACCCAACTAGTATCCATGAGGATGCAGGTTCCATCCCTGGCCTTGCTCAGTGGGTTAAGGATCCGGGGTTGCCGTGAACTGTGGTATATATCACAGACACAGCTCAGATCCCAAGCTGGTGTAGCTGTGGTGTAAGCCAGCAGGTGTAGTGCCGAATCAACCCCTAGCCTGGGAACCTCCATATGCTGTGGTTGTGGCCCTAAAAAGCAAACAAAAGAAAAAAGAAAGGAAAGAAAAAGAATCACATTTTGAAGCTTATAGTAGAAAATGCCAATTAAAAGGACTGACTTATGTGAATAAATCTGGAGGTACAAAGTCCAAGGCAAGTCTCTAAGAAATCTGAAGTCATCAGAGACCCAAATGTTTATCTTTTGAGTTCTTGAATCCCAGTACATGAGTTCTATCTTCAAGGTCCCCTCATGGCCCAATGTGACTACTGGAGTGCCAGCCATTACATCCACATTCCAGGCCCAGAAAGGTGAGGGAAGGAAAAACAGTCCACCTTTCAGTTGCGCCGTCTCTCTTTATGATTATCTCATCTTAGCTTCTACATGCAACACTGTGCTGTCTCTTTTCAAACCTAAGTCCTACTTATTGTTTACGTAAACAAGTGTATTTTTCCATTTATATATTGCTGGTTATCGCTCCTCTGATCTTCCTTTCAGTATGACTTTTTGTTTTCTCTGCACATCGTCGTTTTAAAATTTAGTTTGAAACGTGCACATCTACACACACCTGGAAGCTGAGCCCGGAGACACACCGTCCTTGCCTCTAAGAGGCTCCGTCACGCTTGCAGATGTAAGAGGCGAAGGAGGAAAGCTCACCACTGAACCGATCCTTTAATTGGATGTTTTTCTTTAAAATGAGACAAAGTGGCTCCTAATGGCCCTGTCCCCAAGCTGGCTCCCGCTGGCAGTCTCTGATTTGTCCCAAGAAGGACACGGGATCCACCACTTGGCCTTCAGACTGGTGAGGTGTGGGCCGGCTGCCGGGCGGGTGCCCCGGTCCGGCGTCTGCACGGCCTGGACCAGGGACAGCAGGAAGAGCCAGCTGCCGGCAGCGCTCAGCCCGAGCCCGACCTGAAGCAGCCCGTGTTTGATTGTCAGGAACCAATACAGGCGAGGGCACTGAACACGGGGAACAGCCTGGGGACCCGCCACCCTCCTGCCCGTGGATGCATGAGGGGGGTGCACGCTGAGGCCTCCCGTGACATCGGGTCTGGCCAAGTGGGGCCCAGGCAGCACCCCCAGCCCCCAGCCTCTTCCAAGGCCGGCCTGGGGCCAGAGGCTCTCAGAGGCTCGGTGTCAGTCGTGGGAGACTTTCCCGCAGGCCCTGCTCTGTCTGCCCGTCTGGCCCCACGGCACCGCCAGGACCCTGGGCGCCTAAAGCCCCTCCGGCCGGGGGGCCGGGGTGACGGACGACCTAAGATCCAGATGGGGCACACGGGGCCATCTCCGAGCGAGAGCTGGTGAGCGGGAGCCGGGGTTGGAGTGGCCCTGGTGGGGTTCCAGTCCCGACAGCACCCCCGCCCCGGCTGGAGGACCCCCTCTTTCTGCACCCTCAAAGTCCATGTCCGGTGCAGCGGGCACCATCTACACAGGGATCCCGTGTTGACACGGAAGGAAAACCATGTGTTCAAAGTGACGGTCAGGACCCAGCCTGGAACCAGAGCGCGTGGAGGCTGTGGGCGAAGGTCCAGATCTCTGCTTCCCCAAAGAAGCGCCTGTGTGCCCTCCAGGTGGCCCTCCCGTGTCTGGTGGCTCCTCTGGGGGCAGGGGACCGGCCACCCTGCCCCGCTCAGGGGCGCAGGCCACCGCTTCCTGACGTGTCGGGCGGGCCCAGCTCGGCCGTGACCTTGCTGACTGCGGGGTCGTCCTGCTCCCGGAGGCGAGCTCTCCTGTCTGCCGCTTCTCGTGTTTTAAAATCGCACATTTCTGCTGCTCCCCTGAGCAGTGTTATTAAACTGTTAGTTTCCTTCAAATAGAGGCATTCAGAGTAAAGAGGAGATCTGTGATTTCAGAGGCGCTTGGGCTTTAACCGGCGGCTTTCAGTTCCGCGACAGACCACTCAGTTCTGACCAGAGCACGTCGGGTGCAGCGCACGTTACCTGCTTTGTGGGTTTCGGGACAAAACGTCCCCCCGGTGCCTGGTGTGCAGTGTGCTTCCTGTGTGGGGGCCGTGCTGGCCTCCGTTCCTGCTACGTGGGTCCCAGGGATATTTTAAAACTGTGCGACGTCCCCAGATTTCCCTCAGAACATAAAGATGATGTACACTCAGCATAAACCCTTTTCATTAGGTATGCGCTTATTTTACAAAAGGGAAAATCAGACAAATTAGGTTTTCTCCTCTTCAGGTCTCTTTCCCGAGGAAGGTTATTTACAGCAGGTTTTTATTCTTCTCCTTCTATTCCTCCAAAGGCAATAAAAAGCAATTCCGAGAGCAGGGCAGAAAATCAGTTTTTAATCAAGAAAAAACAATCTGTGGGAAATAAGGATGTACCGCTCCACCTCAGAGAAATCTTCGCGGCTGGGGACCTGCCGTGGCTGCCTGCAGGCGGGGCCTCTGCAGGACCGGCTGGGGGCCAGGTGGGGGCTGCAGGGCCGCGTCTGTCTGTCGGTCTGTCCACAGAGTTCTTCTTGGCCCAAGCAGGGGGAAGCTGGCATCACACCTGTAACAGGACAGGGTGATCAGTGCATGACCCGCTCTGTGCACCCGCTCTGCGCACCCGCTCTGTGCACCCGCTCCACGCACCCGCTCCGTGCACCTGCTCTGTGCACCTGCTCTGCGCATCCGTTCTATGCACCCGCTCTGCGCACCCGCTCTGTGCACCTGCTCTGTGCACCTGCTCTGTGCACCTGCTCTGCGCACCCGCTCTGCGCACCTGCTCTGCGCACCCGCTCTGTGCACCTGCTCTGCGCACCTGCTCTG
>PVHT020000009.1:23856145-23892459 GCA_004024745.2 Catagonus wagneri | reverse complement strand
AGGTTCCCAGGCTAGGGGTCTAATCGGAGCTGTGGCCACTGGCCTGCGCCGCAGCCACAGCAACGCAGGATCCGAGCCGCGTCTGCAACCTACACCACAGCTCACAGCAACGCCGGATCCTTAACCCACTGAGCAAGGGCAGGGATCGAACCCGCAACCTCATGGTTCCTAGTCGGATTCGTTAACCACTGCGCCACGACGGGAACTCCCCCGATGTATAGTTTTTAACCACAGACTCTACTGCAGAATTACAGAAGAGTCTCCTCCCCGCCCCACTTGTGTTTAGTGACGTCTCTCCTTGGTGCCACGTTGGTGACAGCAGAGTCCACCGTGGACACTGGGGTGGTTCTCCTGATGTGTACCGGAAGTTACGGCGTCGCACAGATGGTCTCTGCCGCCACCTCCTCTGTGCCCTGCCGTCCCCGCCGGTCCCCCCAGAGCCTGGCAACCGCCGGGCTTTTCTTTCCCCGTCTCCACAGGCTGGCTTTCTGCAGAACGTCAGTGTTATAACCGTGCTGCGTGGAGCCTTTTCAGATTGGCTTCTTTTTCTTAAGGCTGTGCATCAGGTTTCTTCCGTGTTCGTTTGCTTGCTGACGGCTCGTCTCTCCCTAGAGCTGGGTGATATTCCATTATCTGCGTGGACGGCTCTTTATCCATCACCTGCTGGCTGCTTCCAAGCCTGCGAGTCTGAATAAAGCCGCTTCAACACCCGTGTGCAGGTTTTGTGTGGATGCAGTTTTCATCTCCGTCGGGTGAATACCGCGGACTGTGATTGCTGAGCACGGTTTTCTAGGAAACTACCAGCCCGTCTCCTGAAGCGGCCGCTCAGCCCCGCAGCCCCGGTGCCGGCGCCATGCGGTCTGGGCTCCAGACGTCCTGACAGGTGCGCAGGGTTCGGCTCTGTGTCTTCACAGAACTACTCGCCGGCTCAGCGCCCGCGTTAGTGGTGAGTTTGAATTGAAAGCGAGAGCCGCGTGGCCTGTCTCCCGCCGCCCGTCTCCGTTTCTCCCCTCTGCCTCCTTGCGGGTCAGACTTCTCCTTCCCGCCCTTTTCTCGCCTTGGTCTTGCTGCCTGGGCGTTGTTTTGACCTTATGGCAGTGGCTGCACCTGCTGGAAAATACCCTGTTCAAGCTGAGCTCACGGAGTCACTGTTATGACTCGCCGTCAGGGCCATGGGCTTGGGAGTGGCCCCTGCCGGTGGCCCGGGCGGCCTCACCTGGTTCTCAGTCCCTCGTCCCCACCGGGCCGCTGTGCGCAAGCTGCTCCCTCTGCTTGAGGCCGGCGTCCTCAGCTCCCGCAGATGTGACCCTTCGAGCCCTTTCTAGACACTTCTCTCCTTATTTTTATTTCACTTTGGAAGGGCGTTTTTCATTCTGGGAATTTTAGGTTGTCCTTTTTCCCTCCAGGCACGCAGATGATGCTGTTTTATTGCCACACAACTTCCGTGTTCTTCTCCAGGCTCTTTCCCTCCTGGGTTTTCGGCTCGCAAGTCCTTCGCCCTGAGACTTTCCATGACGCCCTCAAACTGCTTATTCTCCCACGCTCTGGTGGTTCCTGGTGTGCGCGCTGGTCTTCTGGGTGCTGCCCCGGCCGGGCGGCTGCCTGGGGACGGCTGCCTGGGGACGGCTGTCTGGGGACGGCTGCCGCACCCAGCGCCCGGGCAGCACAGGGACGGCTGATGGGAGCAGGGCTGGGCTGGGGGCTTATTATAGCTGCTCCACAGACCTGTGTCTGCCTCTGTGGACCAGGCGCGGGGTCCGGCTGGAGCTGGGTCGGGGTGAAGCTTGGCGGGCAGTGAAGCCTGTTTTCCCTGGAAATCAGCCTCTTGCTATGAGTTTATCCTATTCTTCATGTTGGTATAAAACAATGACGTTTATTTGAATCTTGAGCCTTCAGGTAACCCCGGATGGCCCACATGACCAGGTGGCACGTGGGTACCAGCCGGTGGCGGGGGCAGAGGCGGCAGCGCCCGGCCCTGGGATCGCGCCCCCGCCTGGGCAGCGCCAGATGCTGAGAGGCAGGAAGGCCGGATGTGCAAAGGCAGCCTGGGAGGGGCCGCGGAAACTTCCAGAAGCAGAGCCCTGGTGGTGCTGCCTCCCGCCTGGCCCTGGATTGAGTGCCGATGCTCTAACACGCCGGGTGGCTCCTTGGTACGTTCAGCACCCACGCAAGCAACAAAAATGAAAGGAATCAGAGATTTCCTCGCCCGCCCGCCGCCCTCCCCCCAACGGCCAGCGGTCCCCTCCCCGCCTCGCCCCCGGACGAGTCACCGCCCATCGTCATCTCAGGACTGGACAGGATTCCTTTGTAAACCCTGGGCAGTTAGAGCAACAGGGTCACGGGGCACCCAGCCTGCAGCGCCCAGGCTGCCCGTCCCCCGGTCGCAGTTGTGCACAAAGGCTAAGAATTTGTTCTTCAGATGCCGTCCGTCGGAAGGGGACCGGAGCAGACACCACTCCTGGCCCCGGGGGCCTCAGGGTAGGTTCCACGTCCTGCGCGTCTTCGAGCCGCGAGCAGGTGCCGAGCGGGAAACGTTATTTCAGTGGAGCTGCTGGCACAGCGGCTCAGTGCCTGGGAACCTGCGACGAGCCGAATGGCTGTGCCGGTCTTGTGCGGCGCCTTTGACAAGTGTTTGGGGAGAAACCGACTTCAGTTCTCAGCGCGGCGGCTCCCTGGGCTCTTCCCCTGGGAAAGGACACCGCCCGCTTCTCCGAAGAGCTGCATGTCCTTTTCAATCGGGCTCACGTGAGTAAACATCAGACACACTTGTGTTTGTCCATTTTCAGGATGATATTTAGGCTTACTCACATGCTAAGAACTTTCCTCACAAGTCTTTTAAAAAGTGCTAGGCATTGTCAGGGGTTCTAGAAACAGAGCGTCAGTGAGTTCACGCTGGCCTGTCCACACTCATTTTAGCCACACGTTCATGTGACCAGCAGACTGGGGAGCGGGTGAGGCAGGTCCTTGCCAGCTCTGGGGACATGGAGGACGAGGCTGCACAAACAACCAGGGGACCTGCCAGAACCTGGTGACCACAGGGCAGAGGCCGGGGGGTGGAATCGGCCAGCGGGGTCCAGGGGTGTAGACGGAGCCTCAGCCAGCCAGCGGATGACAAGCAGGTGGATGGAGGGGCTTGGGGATGGGAGGGGACACCACGTGGGCCCCATCTCAGAAACAGCAGCAATCGGCTCTGAGGAGGGAGCCAGCTCGCTGGCGTCAGGGCCACCGCACACTCCACCCTCGTGTGGCCCTGACCCAGCCCCTGCCGGGACTCGGCCCCAGTGTTCTCGGAAGCTGGGATGTGCGGTAAGCCCGACCCTGTGCCTGGTCCTCGGAGGCCCGTTCCTCCGCCCACAGGCTCTCCTCCCGCCCCGAGTTTGGGGCCCCCAGTCCATGTCCTGAGGGAGCCCTGCCCTCAGCCTCAGGCCCGGCGCCCCGCCGTGCTCTGGCCGTCTCCCCGTGCTTCTCCTCCTGGACGTCCCCACTTGCGCGTCCCCACCTGGACTTATTTGCACATCAAAGTCCCAGTTCAACTTACCACCTACCATATTAAACCGGCCCTCCTCTGTGCCCTCTGCTCACTGGACCCCCCCAAGACCCACCCCAGCTCCGGGGCCGCGGGATTTAAATGACAACAGAGATGGCGGTCGGTGCAGAGCCTCCGGGAGGAGCTGGGAGAGGACAACGCTTTTCTGGGTTCTGCCCCCACAGCCCACGTCCAGCGGCCCCGGTTTTGTCCTGTGACAGTTCTGATTTCCTTTAAATGCACTTGTGCAGACCACGGGCGGTGCCTGCGTGCAGGCGTTTGGGGGCACCTCACCGAGTGGCTCCTGGGCCGCTGCAGGCAGACACTCGTGGCTGCTGTAACAGGGAACTCAGCTATCGTCACCCACTGGCAGGCGCGGAATCTCGACGCGGCTCGGTTCCGGGGCACCCAGCTCTGTGCGCTCACGTGTTGCGTCACCGGGTCACCTGCCCCCAGGGGTTCAGGAACGTCCCCAGACCCTCCTTGTTCCCGTGTGTCCCAGCCTGGCTCCCCTCGGTCCCCTCTGTGTGGTGTCCCCCATTTACAGTCTGCAAGGGACTGGACGGGGTCCCAGGTCCCAGCAGGGCCCTTGTCGTTGCTTCGATGTCAGGATACACTCCCTTTCTTTTCCCAGCAACGGAGCGTAGCATTTACTTCTTTAAACTCAAGAGGGAGGACATTGATTTTACTTTCATCATTTCCTGACACCCTGGGAGGGGTGGGCAGAGTCGTCACCAAGCCCGGAAGACGCTTGGCGGCCGGCTGTTCGTGCACAAGGAGAGGCGGCCGGAGCGGGAGCACGGCGGGGCTCGGCTGCGGGCGGAGCGTCCCGGAACGTTTAAAGCGACGCAAAAGTGCCCCAGTCTGTTTCTGTTGCGGCTGCCCTTGCCCTTGCTGCTGTCACTGTTCCCGTCCCTCTCCGTGGGGGCTCAGGGCCCTCGGCCACGCCGGGGTGTGCGCTCGGCCCCGGGCTCATCGGTGCAGGGCGCGTGGTGGTTTCGCGCACGGGCAGCCGTGGAGACGGAGGCTCACACCGAGAGGAGCAGAACCTGTACGCGGGCGGTCACGGTCCTGACCACGCGGGACCCTCGCCGGCTCCAGGGGTCCCTCAGACGCAGACCCTCGTCCCCAGGCAGGGGGACAAGCAGGGCGGAGCAGGGCCGAGCCGGTCAGCACGTGTCTGCGGGACCGGCTTTCGCGGTGACACGGCCCTGAGCGTGCGGGGCTGGGGGCCGGCGCGGAGTGGGCGGGCGCGCAGGCCGGCGCCCACTGCAGGGCCGGCCACCGCCGCGGCCACCGCCACCCAGCACCGCCCCGGCCCTTCCTGAGGCCGCGGCGACCGTGCAGAGGCCCGGGAGCGAGATGCTTCCTGTGAAGCGGCCACCAGCTGCAGCCAGAGCGTCCGCGGCGGGAGCGTGCGCTGGTCCCCACCGCCGCCCCGGGAGCGCCGGCCCCTCGCCCGCCAGTCCCGCGCCCCAGCGCCCGCCGCAGCGGGGCCCGAGGCTGGGGAGGCCCGCGCTGGAGCCGCTCTCCGGGAGGCAAGGGGCGAGCGGAGAGCCGATGTCAGGAAATTCTGGGGGAAAACTGGGAACTCCCCTTGAGGAGAAGCTGTGAAATGAGTGAAGACTTGATGATGTAACTGCCCTCAGAGAGCTGTCACTTCCACACGGACGCGTGTGCTAGGAAATGTGGCCTCTGAGTGCGAAGTCGTCTCTGTCCCGTCCGTGTTCCGTCGCATTCTGTGCAGGCCCTTCTCCGCACGCTGCGGTCACTGGAACGACTCAAGTTCACCTGCAGCTCCGAGCCCAGAACACCCGCCTCCAGCTTCGTAAGAAACGCAGCTGCCTCCCTTCGTCTCCGGCAGTGAAAGCGGCTCTCCCCCCCCCCCCCCCCCCCCCCCCCCCCCCCCCCCCCCCCCGTCTGTTCTGCCCCCAACCCCCCCCCCCCCCCGCAGCCCCGCTCCCTGCTCTCACCGCGGTCTGTCTGTCACAGATCCTACGCTCGTCTCTCCACCGTCTCCTGTGTGTCCGTCCACCGTCTGTCTGTCTCTCCGTATTTGCCCATCACCTACCTCATCTTTAGGACCGCACGGCCCTCACCTCCTCCATGAAACTCCCCGATTGCTCGGGCTGCCCCTCCTGGGGTCGGATGCACGAAGCCCCGTGTGTCGTGCGATCCGTTTAGAGCTCACCAGCGTATCTCTGTGTCCCCAGCCGGACTGAAAACAGACTTAACGTGTAAGGACACAGACATAAGTGTACTTCATGCAGTAAACACCTGCGCTCCACAAACAAAAGGTCACCTCCACCCTCAGAACCGCCCCTGCGCCCCCAGCGGCTGCTCTTCTGGCCTCCACCCCGTGCGGCCGGGTCCGGAGACGCAGGTGGAGGCAAACTCAGGCTCTAGTGCAGAGACAGAGGGAGGGCTGGGTGTGGGCGCTGGGGGCGGTGGGCGCTCGGAGGGGCTGCTCTGGAAGACAGAGCTGACTCGGGGCCTGGAGGGGACACAGCGGGCCCGGAGACCACGCGGTGCTGGGCGCCCGCAGTGCTGGACCGCGAGGGTCGGTTCTGGCGGCGGCTCACCGGCTGCTGCGGCCCTGCACCCCCACCCGCTCCGCCCCGGCCCCGGGGAAGTGCTGGAGGGACCCTTCCCGGCGGGGGCCTGGGAACTCGTCCTCGCTGACCTGGCCCTGGCCGGCTGAGGGCAGGCCTGATCCTCACCAGGGGGCGGGGGTGGGGTGGGGTGTTGCGGTGTGGGGGGAGGTTAGTAAGAACCCGGACTGGGATGCAGAGTCGGGACTCGATGGGATGTCCGTGAGTCGGGCCTCGGCTTGGAGCTAGGAAGGACGGAGGGACCCCAGGCGCCGCGGTGCCAGCTTCTCACACCCTAGGGAGGTGGGCAGGTGAGGCCTGCGACTGGGGCCGGGGCGGAGCACCAGCATGCTTGTCTGAAGTCTGGTTGGGCGGTGGGGCGGGGGCTCCTGCGGTTGATGAGGCGATGGTTGGGACACTCAGGGCAGGACCAGGAGCCTAGCGGTCTCGCAGCTGTCCGGTGGTTGGGGTTGCCCACAGTGTGGTGACTGGGCGCCCACCGGTTTGGCAGAAAACTGCTGGTGTAGAGAAGATGCTGCGTGGCCGAGGGGCAGGCGCTCTCAGGTGCTGGGCACAGGGAGGTGGGCGCGGGTGCTGGAGACGTTTCTGGGGGAGACGTGCGGTGGCTGCTGTGAGCACGGGGGTCCTGGGCGGACACATGCAGCTGCTGTGCACAGCGCTGGGGAAACGGAACTCTCTGGGGGTGCACGGCTGGTGAGACAGCTTGACCTTGGATGAGAGCTCCGAGCCAAAGGCACACCGGTCGGTGGTTCTCGCCGGGAAGAAGCAAAGACGCTCCCCCACGTCCGCAGGCTCTGGGTTTCGGGGACCACAATATCGCGGCCGTGGGGGAGTCCACGCCCCGCTTAGCAGTGATTTGGGGGCGTGAAGAAGCTGCCTTCCTGCTGGTTAGGTCTGTACCACGACTTCCTTCATTAAAGCCACGGACACGGGAAGGTTAAGCAGGTCCTGACCGGCCCTGAAACTGAAGATGGAGTAAGTTCCATCCTCGGGGGACCCCTGGAGGGTGTCTGACGAGGTCCTGCCAACCCGCCTCTCTCAGCTGCAAACTCCCCGAAATCCCGACTGTCTCCGTGGTGGGGGGTCAGCGACCCCTGGCAAGTTCCTTCCGTGTCCCTCTTAAGGAGACATTTAGGTTAGGTTGTGAAATAACACAAACACAACTGCTTCAGACCGTGTGGTGGGTGGTACTGTATCGCTAACAAGTAAGAGGTGAATTTGTTGCAGGCACCAGAAAAGAGGTTTTTTTCCCAAAGGGGCCTGAGCCACTTAGCACAGCACTATGGGCCACTTAGCACAGCACTACGAGCCACTTAGCACAGCATTACGAGCTATTTAGCACAGCACTGTGAGCCACATAGCACAGCCCTACACTGTCCTGAAGGTGTTAATTCCGGGGGAGCAGGTGGGAGGGTTGGGGAGGAGGCAGCTCTTAGGGGCCTGAAGGAGCTCCCCGTGCGGGCTTCAGCCGCCTGCTCAGGTCAAGAATCAGGAGCCATCCTGGACCCTCCCCCAGCTCTCACAGCCCCGTCTGGCCATCAGACTATCCTCTCAGCCGCACTGCAGGGTGGGCCACCCCGGCCCTCTCCCCAGCCCAGAGGCGCAGGTCCCGGCCGGCCCGCAGGCCTGGATGGCTGCGGACTGCGGGGTCTCCTCCGACCACGCCCTGACCTGGGGGTCTGCCCTTAGCACAGCAGCTGGCGTTAGGCGCTGAGATCAGAGAGCCGCACCCCTTACCCAGATGCGCCCCCAGTGCCAGCCCGAGGTCTCACGGGGTTCCCGTCGTCTCCCGAGGTCCGGGCCCGGCTGCCCCGGCGGCATGCTTCCCGAGGTCGCCTCCAGACAGGACAGCCCTGCCCTGCTGTGGAGCTCTAACCGCAGACCCTTGTTAAGATGAGGCACGTGCGCAGCCGCGACAGACCCAAGCCGCCACCCAAGAGGCTCACCAACAGCCCCTCGTTTTATGCGAAAAGCCCTTTAACACTGCGGTTCTGGCAGCCGAGCTCCACCCCGTCCCCGCCCTGGGCCTGGCTCTCTATCCGACCGCCCCGCCAACCCCGGGATGGAGGAGGAGGTGGGCTGGCGCTGGCAGGGGCCAAGCGTCACGCTCGTCCTCGCCTCATCGGCGCTAGAGTGAAGGCAGCAGCGCGTCGGGTCTCGGCAGCGTGCCCGGGGGGGTGGTGAGCCGGGAGGGGGCCGCGCAGGTTCGGGGCCCGTCCTGGGACCGGAGTCCAGGCGTCCTCTCCCCACATCCTATCCTGCCCGCCACCCTCGTCAGGGGCTGTCCCTCTGCTGAGCACGGCAGCCCGTCTTCTCCACGCTCCGTCATCTCACGGAGGTCGCCTCTGCCACCCCGTCTCGGCCAGACCTTCACCCCGACCCCAAAGCGCACCCCACCGCTGTGCTTTTCTGCCCCTCCGTGCGCTTCCTGCAGCGGCCCCGGGGCCGTGTGTCCCACTAAACATAAGCTCGGCCAGGACCGCGTGCAGGGTGGATGCGGGCTGGAAGGGACGGCAGGAAGCCGGCCTCGCCAGCAGCTCCCACGGGCTCTTCTCGAGAAGACGCACGGTCCTGTCCGTGTCCTCCAGCAGGTCGGCTCGTCACCCAGCCAGCTTACTAATTGGTAACACAGGAAAACCAGCGCTGCGCTTTGGCAGTTTGCTCAAACATGCAGTGGAATTAAAATCATTTCTCTGCCGACCACGAATGACTCCGAGCCGTCCCCAGTCGATGTGGTCCGGCGGGCGCTCAGCCAGCCACGGAAACGCACTCCCCACGACTGCCTTCCCCACTGGGAGATCTGGTTCTTGTCTCTTCTTTCTCTTTTTTTAATAAAACATATTTAATTTTTTTAGGAATTTTGCCTAGGAAACTTCGGACATATTTTGGCTCTTAACAAATAAATTTGGGTAATTGGGGAATAGGCCTACGGATAGAGCTATTTTTTTCCCCAGTATTTTCCAAGTGGTGCATGCTATTTTTTATTACACTTTTTTGCCCCCAGAGTTCAGATTTTATGCTTTTAGGCTTTTTTCTAGGGCTCAGATTTTGTCCTACAAAAGCTCAGATTTTGTCCTACATCTGGCCCAACAGGAGGTATCACAGATGAACCCTGTCTCCAGAAAGCTCATTCAAGCCATGTGGTAATTAAAAATTGTTTAATAGTCACATCGAAAACAAGTACAAAGAAACAGAGGAAGCTGATTTTTTTCCCCTTTCTTTTAGGGCCACAGATGCGGCACATGGAGGTTCCCAGGCTAGGGGGCCAATCGGAGCTGCAGCTGCCGGCCTACACCACAGCCACAGCAACGCGGGATCCAGCTGTGTCTGTGACTTACACCCAGCTCAGGCAACGCTGGATCCTTAACCCACTAAGGGAGGCTGGGGATTGAATCTAGGTCCTCATGGACCCTAGCTGGGGTTCATTACCCTTTAGCCACAACGGGAACTCTGGAAATTGATTTTAATATATATTTTATTTAACCCAGTCTATCCAAAATGTTATTAACATGCATCCAATAGAAAGAAAAAGTGCAGTCAGAGGATTCACATTCCTCTGTACTAACGCTTTCATGCTCACCGTCCGTCTTTATCCCGGGCGGTCACATTCCAGCTGCGGGGCCGCCGGGACTGGCGGTCACGGCTCTGCAGGCACAGATCCAGAGGGAGGCCGGAAACCTCGGCCCGGGGCCAGTCTGCCCGCCGGCCGCTCGGGGTGGCCTCGAGCTCAGAATGAATCTTACATTTTTAAATGGCTGGATGAAGAAACATAAGAGAAGGGGCAGCAGGGACCACAGGTCATGACATTTGGGTTTATTAGTCACTTCTGTCTTTTTTAGGGCCACACCCGCGGCATATGGAGGTTCCCAGGCTAGGGGTCGAATCGGAGCTGTGGCCGCCGGCCTTCGCCACAGCCACAGCAAGGCCACATCAGAGCCACGTCTGCGACCTACAACGCAGCTCACGGCAACGCCGGATCCTTAACCCACTGAGCGGGGCCAGGGATCGAACCCGCCTCCTCATGGACACTTTGTTGGGTTCTTTCCCCGCTGAGCCACAGCAGGAACTCCTATTCGTTACTTTTAAATGAGTTAATAATACATTTAATTTTTCTCAGTTTTCATTTTAAAAATGAAAACATAAACAGATGTAATTCACATAAACAGAAGCTCCAGGGCCTTGAGAACTGGGTCTGCTATGACGCGGATGTTGACAGCGTCTGAGAGAGGCCCTGGCGCTCAGGGCAGCACCGCCTGGCGCCGCTGCGGGGGCCCTGGCCCATGCCCCGGCGCCCCCCGCGGCCAGGGTTAAGCAGAAGGTTGCCTCCCAGTCCTGGACACCCCTGCTGCGGAGAATATTTTCTGTTTGGTCACGTTTTTCTGTCGTCTCTGCCTCTTTAACAGGCTTCAGGGTAACCTGGGAGAAGGGCCGGGCCGAGGGGGCTGGCGGGTCCCCCCCGAACTCCGCCACTGTCTGCATCTTGGCTTCACGGGGCTGCTGGCTGCTGTCACCTCTGCCGTGCGACAAAACAAAACGCACACAAACACACACACACAACACACACAAAAAAGGCACTAAACTCAACATAGACACAGAAAACACACAACGCGGAAAACATTCACAAAACACACACACAAACACACAACACACACACACAGCAAGCGTGACAGCAGCCAGGCCTGCACAAGCGTTATTGATTCTCTCTTAAAATAATCCTGGCAGGCGGTGAGAATGTGTGCCCGGAGCCTGGAGCAGGCGTGGACCAGGCGTGTCAGGCAGCTTTCGGTCTGAAGAGCTTTCCTCCCAGCCTGCGGGGCTCACCGGGGGACCTAGTCCTGCTCTCCTGGGAGCTGGCTTCTGATTCTCCTGGAAGATGGACTCATGGACCCACGGAGGAAGGGACACAGGCGGTGCTCAGGGGTCCGTGGGCACCAGGCACCCCTCTCGGCTGTGCTGGATTCTGGGAACCCCTGGCTTCCCTGACGCCATTTGAGGACCAGAGCCCTGAATGTTCTCCGCGTCCCAGGACGGTCTCTGCCGAAAGCCTGGGGGGCCGCTTCCTGATCCCACACCTGTGTGCGCGGTGGGTGTGTGTCGGAGCCCTTCTAAGCCCCGAGGGTTAGCACGTGAGGACTTGGGACCACCGGCCACTGGGCGTTTTGCTTCTGAGATGCTTTCCCTGCTGGCGCGCAGGTGGCTCAGCGGGTCCGGAGGACGCCCTCGAGGGAAGAAAGTGCTGCTGTGAAGCTGCGCCCTCGGTCACGCCTGCCCGCGCCAAGCAGATGGCCGGTTCCTGCCTCCATCAGAGGCGCTCGCTGGGTGGCGGAGGGTGGGCTGGTGTCCCACTCAGCCTTCTCCTGGCCAAGACGCCCCACCCCCAGGGTGGGGAGGGTGCTGCTGACTGTGCCGCTGTCCGCTCCCAACCGTGGTTACAGATTCCCCCGGGCCAACAAGGGCCGCTTCGCCAGGGAGGCACGGACCTGTGCGCCCGGGGCTGGTTGGCACAGACCTGGCGCCTTGACTGCTGCACGGAGGGGCTGTTCTCCTGGGCTGTGCATGTTCTAGACGAAAGCCACTCTCCAGGTGAGCCCAGCCCCAGCCTCGGCACCACCTGGGAACTTGCTGGAGATGAAAATCCTCAGGCCACACACGTGGGCACGGCAGGTGGCCCGGCAGCTGCGTCCAACCAGCTCCCGCAGGACTGGGTGGGGCTGGCTCTGGTCTGCAGCTGAGGCCACCTCCACGCTTAGTTTTCGCCCCTTCCTGCCCCCCGCCCCCGGTGCCGTGATGCACCTCTCCCCAGGACGCCAGCGGCACGGGCGTCCTCCTCCCAGGCTCTGCTCCTGGGACCCGAGGTGGCCTTCCTCCCACTGCCAAGGTCATCTCCGAACGAGAGCAGAAGTTGCTTAATCCCCTCGGCCCCGCCTTTCACCTCCCAAGACCGACCTGTGGAAATTCAGAGCCAGGTGGCTGAGGGAAATTATTTCACGCATCTAAATTCGGCTTTTTAGTTTTCCTGGTAGAACCAATGCCCAGGCTTGACCGCCACTGTGTTATTTCCTCATTTCTCCTTTAAAAATTCAGTGAAGTCAAAGGAAAACACCCAAGAGGAAATAAATCCATTAATTGGGTGATTTTCAGGTCACGTAAAAATCAATTCTATACTTGAAATAAGATCGTTCAAGGGCATTTCAACCTTGTCTCGAGCTGGGTTGTGCAGTGTGGTGGCCACGGGCCACGCGAGGCAGGGCAGCACCTGAGACGTGGCTGCTCTGGGCTGGGTTGTGCCCTTCGTGGGACGTGTCCACCTGCTGCCAGAGACAGCGCCGAAGAGAACGCAAAGAGCCTCCGGAACAGGCCGGCACTGACGGCACGCCGAAACCGAGAGCCTTGGGTATGTCGGGTTAATAAAGAACATTATTAAAATCACTTCCACCTGTTTCTTTTTACGTTTTAAACACGGCTGTGGAAAATTTAATAATACCTGTGTGGCTCACACTGTATTTTTTTTGGATGACACTGATCTAAAGGATGCTGAGAGCTGCCAGCTCCACAGCCAAGGGCCCGCCAGGCTGCCGTCCTACAGGCCACGGGGCTGAGGGAACCGGGCTTTGAAAACCCAGCCCAACCCAACCTGACCCGCAGGGGCGTGGCTCGGCCGGCGATGGCTCCTCGGGTTCTGGACCGGAGTCTCCCAGTTCACCGGCTCCGGTCTTGCTCCCGTGGTTTGGGCTGCTGGATGCCTTTCGCTGATGCTGTTTGTCGGCCAGGGAGATTTTTAACCCACAGCGAGCACATCTGGAAGTCACAGCCTGAGAACCACAGGCTCGTCCGGGTCGCGGGGGGCCCATGCAGGCGGCAATCCCACAGGCTCCCGTGGGCGGTCTTGGTAACGCTCAGCAACCTCCACTGGCAGGAAACGCGTCTTCGCATTTGCCGTTAAACTGTTTCCTCCTGAACTTTCCAAAAAATAGACGGAGAACAGCTGGTCGCCAAACTCAGTGTGAAGTCCTTTGGGTAAATCAGAGGCAAGTTTTATTTCACCCTCAAATTTCTGTTCCACAAGCTGGAGGACCTTGGTGCCTTGAATAAAGACAGCAGCACTTTTTTTCCCCACCAGAAACCAAAGAAAGACCGTCTGACACTTGTATGTTTGACGGACTCTTTAAGCAAATTTGGGCACATGTGTATCAACGGGTATCTGAAGCCACAAGGTAGTGAGATGGCGCTATTTACCAGTTCAAACGCTCGGTGGAAGAGCGTTTTGGAAGTTCTCTATTTTTGTTGGTTCCAAGTCCTTATATTTACCCCAGGTACCAGCCGTGGCGACACGGCTGAAATGGAACAGAGGGTTCAGGTGACCATCAGGGTCCTCGGGTCCTCGCGCCCGCCTTCTCCCCCAGCCTCGCCAGCCTGCCGCCCCGGCCGCGCTGCCCAGGGATGTGGGCGGCCGTGCCTGCACCCGGTGGACCAGCCGCAGTGCTACTGCAGGAGGAAGCACGGTTTTCGGGGCTTGTAGGGGACGCGGCCAGATATTGGGCCAGCCAAGGGATCCGCGGGGTCTGGCGAAAAATAGAAACATGAGACGTTTATTCAAAAACGGTTAAGAATTTCACGATGGCGTTGGCGAAGCACTCGGCGCAGTGGGAGTGGGTGTCACAGGGCCTTGGTGACACACAGGGCACACGCCCGAGGAGCTGGCCCTGGCCCTGCAGCACCGCAGCTTGGGGACGGCGCTCAGGCTCCCGCCGCGGTCAAACTGACACGGGGACCAAGGGACCAGGGGAGGGGTGATGGCGCCTGGGGACAACCTGGGGGGTCGGTGGCCGAGGTACGCGGACCCTAAGGGCCACCAAGAGGTCGGACAGACTCCTCCCCAGGCCTGCGGTCAAGGAGAGAGCAAACGGCACTCATCGTCACAGAGGACAGACACGTCGGAACCCGTCGGGGAAAGCGGACATCTCTGTGGTTACGCTTTTATCCCCGTCCCCTCTGTTCCCCCCAACCCCCGGCCCACTGCTCTTCTCTTTGTATTTTTTTGCAGAGGTGAGAAGCTTCAGTGGTGGCGCTGCGGTTCACTAGCCTCGAAGCAACTATATCAAAGGCCTGCCTGGGGCTTCACTTAAAGGGCCGAACACTAACCCGCGGTTGCGCTCCGCCGTCCACGCTGAGGAGCCGTCTTGGGTTGTTCCCTCGGAGCCGCGTGCCTTAGGCGGGCTGGTGGCCCTGGCTTGGTGACGAATCCCTCCCCTCTCCCACCCCGGCCCCCACACAGGCCGCCCACAAGTGAGCTACCCGGCGGCGTGACGCCACCGGGGAGCCCGCGGCCCTCCTTTGAGGGGACCGCGGGTCAGGTCGCACACAGACGGCTCGGTGCCTCCCCGGGCGTCCGGTCTCGGCTTTTGGGTCAGGAGCGGCCCCGCACAGGTGGGCGGTGTCCGGGTCACATCAGGTCCCCAAGGCTGGGCTCTGCTCCCCCCCGCCCCGGCCTTTCTTCCGGGCTTGGACGCTCTCTCCTGCTCTCTCTGGCACCTGAAACCCCCGGGGGCAGCGACCCGAGGCGGCGTGTCCTGCATGCCCGGCGGGTGGCTCACCGTCTCCCCGCCAACCAGCTTCCCCGGGGACCCGCGTTTCAAGGACGGCTTGGCAGGAGCCGGAGCGGGGGAGAGAGCGGAGGAGACGATCCAGCTGTGACGTGGACACCTGCCCACGCGGGCTGGAGAAAGCTGCCCTGAGCGAGCTGGCAGCCCGGGCGTGGGGTCTCCAAGCCAGGGCTGTAATTAGCTTTGCAGCATCTCCAGCGTATCCTGGAGACACCCTGTCCGTCTCACCAGGCCCGGCAAGGCACCCGGCGAGGGGTCACCAGGACACTAAAACAGCCTCCCGGGCCCGTGTCCTCGCGGGGCCGGCCGGGCGGGGTTTCCGCCACCGTGAGGCTCCTCGCGTCTCAGGGCTGCGCCCGAGGATCTGCGTTTGCCTCTTCCTCCCGGCGAGCTTGGCCCAAACGTGGGAACGGTTAGGTCCACGAGGATTTTTCTAGGAAAAATCCTAGAAAATTCTATTTTGTGAGAATCACCTGAAGGTCAAAAGACAGTGTCAAGTCTCCACCTATAACTTGCTCTAGGGAGCCTTCTTCTTAGAAATAAGTTTTCATGTTTTCGGCAGGTGGCCACGAGGATGAGGCAGGCACAGGAAAGCAGATTTCCATGTCAGAGGAAACCGCCTGAGTCTGACGGTGGCATTGTTGGGTGTAGTAGCGGGGCAACTGTGTGAGAACGAGCAGCTACAGGCTGACTATCGAGCGAGTCCAGGGCCCTGAAGCGGCTGAGAGGCTGGAAGACATGGATGAGACCTGACACATCTGAGCAGCCGCGGAGGCGCGAGCGACTTAATGGGCCTGCAGGCCGTCCTGGGAGTTCGGGTCGCGCTCGCCCATGAAATATTCACCTGCTCCGGGTGTGTCCCTGCCGCAGGGGTGGAGCAAGAGGGCGGCGGTGGGCGAGGCCCTGCTCTCGGACAGCTTACAGTCGGCGTGATCCGGGCGCGGGGGGGTCCAGCCACCACCTCCGAGCGGGCCGGGTCACCGCAACAGCCGCTCCGTGCCGCATCCTGCTTTTCTGGAAGCGCCTGTCCCAAAGGGCACCGGAAGCACGTGGCTTTGGGACCTGCCCTTGGTGATCTGCTTCGTGGGCCTAGTTCCCGCGGGGGCTCCTGGGCAGGGCACGGCAGCGCTCGGTCCAGGACGGGAGCTGGGAGGGACTGCGCCGTGGGGCTGTGACCGAGACCCCGCCAAAGGACCACGCGGAAAACCCGCCGAGCGCTCCACCACCGTCAGAGGAGCGCCTGGCTCCGCCTCTCCTTCGAGGAAGGACGGGGTTGGGGTTTCGGCGGCGGCAGCGCAGCTCCCGGTTCTCGCGTGCACGTGCGCACAGATGGAGGACCAGCCCCGCTCCCGGCTGGGTTCCCTGCAGGGAGGCGTGGTGGCCGCTTCCCCGACGTCACCGCCGTCTGTCTCCCCGGCTCACGGTCGCTCACAGCTGCCGGTGCCCGGGCACCGCCCACGCCTGGCCGGGGGTCTTGGTTGGGGAGGCGGCTGCTGCGGCTGCTCTCGGCCTGGAAAGAGAACCGGCCTCCACCCCGCCTCGGACCCGGCGAGCCAGAGGCCGCGTCCCGAGCCAGGTCACAAGAGCTCGGGAGGGACCCCAGGGACCCCAGCCCACCGGCGCTGCGCCGTGGCCTGGGAGGAAGGGATTTTCGTGGGGTTTTGTGTTTGTTAGAGCAGGTAGCCTGCCCATCAACGCGCAGCACGTGTCCGCTTGCAGCGCTTCGGCGGCAGAGACTGAACAGGTGCGCTGGGCAGCTTTGTTAGGATCTGTGTCGCGCGGTGTCACCAAGGGCGGGGATTTAAGGAAGAGTCGTCACAAGCACTGTGCTTTGGCTGCAATAACCTCTCCCTTCCTGGGTTTGTTCTGGAGGCCCCGTTCTTGCTCCACGCCTGGACGGGGCTCCCTCCCACGCCCTCTGTGGGTTCCCTTCAGTGACAGCAGGGGATCTGGAAGTGTGCTCTTCTCGTTGTCATATGCTCCCCTTGTGACCCCCAGGAACCAAAAAGGGGGGAAAAAGAATTTCCACTTGTCCATGAATGAACCTGTGCCTCCTGTCTTTGGAAAAGGGGACTTGCTCAGGCCAGAGTCTCACAGGAACAAAAGTGGTGCCAAAATAATCACAGGGTTGAAATGCAGCTGCTGAAAACTAAAGGGCACCTAAGCTGCATTCACAGAGCCCACCTGCACCTCAAGAGAGGCCCCGCCCTGTGCCCACCTGCGTCTCAGGGGAGGACCCATTTCTGTGCCCGGAACAAGCTGGGGCCCCGGTGACACCCGCAGGCAGGACTCGGGTTTCGTTCTGCGTGAAGGGCGGCTGGCCCACTTCTTCGCCGTCCTCCCGGCCAGGGCATGGCACCGTGGCGAGGCTGTTTTGAACCAGGACTCGACCAAGGGCCCCCATGAAGTGGGGTGCGGGGAGGGCATCCCGGCACGCGCACCCCGGGGCGCGTTCAGCATCCTGTCTGCAGAGTGGAGGTGCCGACGCGCCTCGGGGGCCCCGCACACCCGCAGCTGCGTCCTTCCTACTCAGCTCTGAGGGGAGTTTTTCTCGAGGACCCGATGTCTGTCCCCGGTCTTCTGAGGGGTTGACTCTGGCTCCCAGGCGACGCCCCCCTTCCTCCAGCACTTCTCCGGCCCCCAGGACGTTGCTGGGGACTGTGGTCCTGCCGTCACGGCCCCCTCGCTGGCGCCCGGTCACACATGGGTTGCGGGCTGTGAGCCCTCAGGGTCCCTGCCACCCCGCCTCCCTCACTGCCACCCCGTCTCCTGGCAGGCAGGGGACCACCGCCACCTCCGCTGAGTCCCACGTGCCTAAGACGGAGCCGGAGCGGGCCAGGCTGGTCAGGCGCGTGTGGCGCGAAAGCGGTCCCTCGGCTTAGGGCGGGCAATGAGGTCGCGTCTGTGCTGCTTCCCAAGGGGCCTTTCTCGGTCCCCCGTGAAGGCTCGGGCCCAAGATCACTGCGCCTTTGGGGGGCTCCCTCTGATGGAGCTTCTTGAGACCAGGCGCCGATGGGCTGAGGTCCCGAGGCAGCCGCGCTTCGGCGGGGGTTCCCTGGAGGCTGAGCGGTAAATGGCGAGTGCGGAGGCTTTTATCTAAATCGAGCGCAGGATTTTCCCCACAGTTCACGTACCGACAGTTTTACAAAATTCTGCTTTTAAAGAGTTTAGACAAAGGTGTGCTGGAGACTGAGATCAAGGTAACATTTTTTCCATCACCTCCTTTGGGAGCTGGGTTTGACGGTGCTTCGGGCGGCTGGCGGGGGTTGAGGGAGCTTTCATGAGGCGGAGGTGGGGGACAAGCTCCTTCTCTCAGAGCTTCCTTCTGAGCGGGGGCACAAGGGCAGCTGATCCCCCGGGCCCAGAGTTGGGGGGAGCGGGGCCGCGGCGGAGGCCAGGGCTGGCTCTCGGTGTAAACGCCTCCTCTCGCTCACAGGGGAACCTGCTTCGTGGGGTTCAGGTGACCCAGAAACCTACAAAAGGCAAGAGGGTCCCTGGCGAAAGCCCCCGGGGGAGAGAGTGTGGGCAGGGGTGCTGGGGCGCCAAGCGTGCATCCTGGGGAGACCGAGGCTCGGGGGACACCCCGGCTCGGGCAGCCTGGCCCCCAGAGGCGTCAGTCTTGAGTCCAAGGGGACACCGCACCCGGGTGAGCAGGTGAGGTGCTGCTCCGGGCTGGCCGGGTCCCCCTCACAGGAGCTTTGTCCTCCGCCGGGGTGGGGGTGGGGGTCGGCCCCCCGGGGCAGGCGCAGCCCCGCATCGTGAGAAGGTATCACGTCCACCGGCCAATGTTTCCTGCTAACGTTGCGCCTGCCGCACGGGGGTCCCAAGCCTGCATGCCTCGCGTCCCTTACAGCAGCCTTTGGGTGCACCTGCCTGGGACCTGGTGGTGGCTACGAGAGAGAAAAGCCACTCCTGCGCCTCCTATGGCAAGCCCTGCCTGTCGGGCTGGCATCTGTGTAGAGTCTGCTGGTCCCAGGCCACCTCGGGCCCAGCCGCCCCCATCACAGTGGCTCTCCCGTGTCAGCCCCCCAGCCGCCGTCTCCTCCCCGCGCACAGAGCGGTGTGGCTGCTCAGTCTCCCAGCAAGCCCAAGGGCTACCCGATCCCCCCGTAAAGCCTTGCTGTGCCTGCCGTGCTCCCTGAAAATAAGCCCTGACCGGGGAAACCAGACTGGATAAAACAGAACGAAATTTCAACTTGCAGAGACGCGTCAGCGCTGAGCCGCACGGCGCTGTGGCTGGAGGCGGAAAGGGAGGCACGGCACGATCGGGCCTCCGAAATCCTGGTGCTTTTGGCACTAGCGCTTTCTTTAAAATGTTGCTCTGGGATACTGTCAGTTTCGATTACCAGGTCCCACTGAGGCCCCTGATCCGGGCGAGACCAACACCTCACCACCCTCAGGCCAGCTGCAGTCCCGGCTGCTGGAACCAGGAGGGACCCGGGGAAAGGCGGACGAGAGGTGCGCGGAGAAAACTAGAGACCTGGCGAAGGGACGCAGACATTATCTGAATAATTCCAGGGCGACACCAGCGTTCAGCTCGCCCTCTTTGCTCACACGTGCGCTCAGGGCTTACATAGCTTCTTGTTCCCCAGTTAACGGTGTGTACACATCTTAACTGGTGAGATGCTGGTTGCCGTCTGCGCAAACCACGGCCGTATTTCCGTCACGATTTCTTCTCAACTCACTGGCTGTAGAACTCCTTACCTTCCACACGGGGATTTTGCAGTCCCTTCTTGTCGCCAGGACAGCTGATCGTGAGCAGACGGTGCTCTTGGTGTGTTTCAGTCCTTTGGAATCTGGGGTGGCTTAACTGGTGCCTGGCCTGTGAACGGCCGTGCGTGTTTCCCACGTGCTCGTGCAGGTGGCTCCTCCACGTGAGAATTCCATGGCTGCTTCTACGTTGTTCCATCTTTTTCTAGCCAGACACACGCTTATTTCTTCCAGCATCACTGAGCGTGTCGGGTTACAACCTCTTCCTTAAAACTGGGGATTTGATCACTTGATTTTTAATTTTCTGGCTTTTACTTTACGTATCTGAAGCCGCCCCGTGAGCGCACACTCACTGGAATCGTGCGTTGTCCTGGTGGCTTGACAGTTTCTTCCTGGTGAAATGCCCGTCTGTTTTTTTCCCCCAGTAACGTCCTTCACCTCGGGGTCCGCTCTGCCCGGGCTAAGCCACCACGCGTGTCAGAGCACAAAGCAAGTCTTCCTAGTCAACAGACCGAAATGCTGCAAGGCGTCTTCCCAACCTCATGGACCATCGCTCACGGAAGGAAATCTGGCAAGCTCACAACCATGCAGATATTAAACTACACAGGTTTAAGCGGCCAGTGGGGCAGTGAAGAAATCAAAGAGGACTTCAGAAAAACTCTGAGGGTGAAAATGAAAACAACGCAGTAAACTTCCGGGACGGGTGAAAGCAGTGCACAGACGTGAGGAACACCCCACCTTCCACATCAAGGGACTAGAAAAAGAAGGAGAAGGTAGTGTAAGGAGGGGAAAGGGAGGAGATAATAAATAGTAAATGAGAGAAAAATGAACTGGAGAGTAGAAAAGCAATAGAGAGAGCTGGTGAAACTAAACAGCAGTTCTTTGAAAAGATAAAAATATGGACAAGATTTTAATTAGATTAACAAAGACTAGAGATAACTCTAATTACTAAATTCAGAAATAAAAGCAAAGCCACTACGCCACATTCACAGAAGTAAAAATAATTTTAAATTATTGCTATGAACAATTTTTGCTGACAAATTAGATAACCCGAATAAAACAGACAAATTTCTAAAAACACACAAAGTACCCAACTGACTCAAGAGTGAAGAGTAAATCTTTTTTTTTTTTTTGGTCTTTTTAGGGACACCGCTGAGGCATATGGAAGTTTCCAGGCTAGGGGCTGAGTTGGAATTGCAGCTGCCAGCCTGCACCACAGCCACAGCAATGCTGAACTCTTAACCCACTGAGCGAGGCCAGGGATCGAGCCCAGATCTTCATGGATACTAGTTGGATTCATTTTTGCTGTGCCACAACGGGAACCCCAAAGAGTAAATCTTAATAAATCCATAAAAACTAAGAGATTGAATCAACAGCTTAAAAGAAAACCTCCCAATGAATCTCCTAGGACAGATGTCTTCACTGCTGAATTCCATCAAATGCTGAAAGAATTAACACCAGTCGTTCTTAAGCATTTCCAAGTACAGGGAATGTCAAACATTCTCATTTACCAAAGCCAGATAAAGACATCAGAAAACCATAGGTCTACATCCCTTATGAATAATAGATGCAAATATCCTCAACAAAATTCTAGCAGCCCAAATCCAGCAGCATATTAAGAGGATTAAACACCACGACTAAATGGGATTTATCGCGAGAAGATGAGGGTGTTTCTGCACCCAAAAGCCAGACACTGTAATACCTCATATTAAAGGGATGAAGGGAGGAAAAGGATAAGATCAGCTGACGCAGAAAAGGCATTTGAAAAGGCCAGCGTTTCTTCATGCTCTAAAGACTCAATAAACTGGGAACAGAAGGAAACTTCCTTAATGAGGTCAAGGGTACCTATGAAAAACCCACAGCCGGCATCGCGCTCAACAGTGAACCCTAAAAACTTACCCCCTAAGAGCAAGGACAAGACGAGGACATCAGTCCTCACCTCTTCAAACTGCACGGGGGGCTCTGGCCGGGGCAGCCAGGCCAGAGAGCAAGCAGTGAACACAAGCCTGTTCTCTACATCTGGGAGTCTGTGTCTGTTCTGTAGACAGGTTCATTTGTGCCACATTTTAGATTCCACTTAGAAGTGAAATCATATGCTATTTGTCTTTGTCTTTCTGAATTATTTCACTTAGTGTGAGAATCCCCAGCACCATCCATATTGCTGCAAATGATGCTCTTCCATTCTTTTTCATGGTTGAATAATATTCCATTGTGTGTGTGTGTACCATTCATCTGTCAATGGTACATACTGACCATTTAGGTTATTTCCATGTCTTGGCTATTTATTGTGAACTTTGCTGCGACGAATACAGGGGCATGTGTATCTTTTTGAATTACAGTTTTGGGAGGGAGTGGGATGGACTGGGAGTTTGGGGTCAGTAAATACAAAGTATTACATTTGGAATGGATAAGCAATGAGGTTCTGCTGTACAGCACAGGGAACTATGTCCAGTCTCTTGGGATAGACCATGATGGAAGCTCACATGAGAAAAAGAACGTACGTGTGTGTCTGACTGGGTCACTGTGCTATACAGCAGAAACTGGCACAGCATTGTGAATCAATTGTACTTTAGTAAAAAATAAATAAAAAGGAAATGAACGGCACCCACATTGGAAAGGAAGAACAAAACTTCTTCTATTCATAGATTATATATTAGATAAATAGGAACTTCAAAATCATCCATAAAAAGCATATAAGGCCAGTAAATAAGAAAACAAAGTTGAAGGACAAAATCAACATACAAAAATCAGTTGTATTTCTACTCATAACAGTAAGCGATCCCAGAATGAAAGTATACATAGAATTCTATTGATAACAGCATTAAAAAGAATAAAAAACCTAGTGCTAAGTTTAACTGAGGAAGTTCAAGACTTGAACATCGGAAAGTACAGAACGCCCTCAGAAGAAGTGTCAGAAGACCTTGGTAAACGGAGCGGCGCCCCATGCTCATGGACCGGAAGACCCAAGACGGTGCGCTCCCCGTGTGACCAGGGGTGTCCTTGTCAAAAGCTCGAGGGCCTTCTGTGTGTGTCAAGAAATGCTGATCCTACAGTTCGTTTGGAATTTCAAGGAATTCTGAACAGGCAAACAGTCTTGGAGAAGAGGAAGGACTGGAAATAGAAGGCATACAGATTGGAAGGAAGATATAAAGCTGTTGTCTCTGGTCACAGAAGACATGGTCATCTATGTACAAAACCTGAAAAAACTGAAAAAAAAATGCTCCCGGAATGAGTAACAGATTGTAGCAAGTTTGGTGGACATGAGGCTAATATACAATTATTACGTAATTACGTATTGATAGCTAAGTACTTTCCTAGATACCAACAACGAGCAAATGGAATTTGAAATGAAAACCACCACACCATTATGTTTTCTTCCAAAACGAAATATTTAGAGAGAAATCTGACAAAGTATGTAGATACACATGAGGAAACCTGCAAAATTCTGAGTGAAATCAAAGAACTAAATAAATGGAGAGTTATTCCATGTTTATAAATAGAAAACTCAGTTTTGTCAAAATGTCAGTTTTTCCCAACTTGAACTATAGATTAAACACAATCCCAATCAAAATCTCAGCAAGTTATTTTGCGACTATTGGCAAACTCATTCAAAAGTTGATACGGAGCCGTGAAAGACCCAGGATGGCCAATACTGTGCCGAAGAGAAAAACGGAGCTGAAGGCTGACGCTACGTGTCTCCCAGTCTTGCCGTGAAGCTGCAGTAACTGAGACAGAGAGGTGCTGATGAAAGAACAGGTGAACAGGTGACGGGAACAGAGCAGAGAGCCCAGAGAGGACCCCGTGAGGACAGCCAGCTGTATCTGATGATGGAGCAAAGTGATTCTTTTCGGCAAGCGCTGCTGTGCACGTGCTATGGGTTTAGCCAAATTTATAGCGACAAATACCATCAGCACAATGTCACTGTGGTTTCAGGCCGGACATAGAATAGCATAGGATCCAGTGACTCCACTTCTAGGTACAGCAAAGAATAAAAGACATACGTTCAAACAAAAGCGTGTGTCTGGCTGTTTGTAGCAACGCTCTTCACTGCGGCCCAAAGGTGGAAATAGCCTCCGTACCTCCCTAGTGATGAAGGAGCGAGGCAGTGACCCGTCCTCTCGGTTGAATATCACTGAGCCATGAAAAAGGCAGGGGCACTGACATGCTACGACACGGACAGAGCCTGAAAACCGTCTGCCACGTGAAGGATCCAGACACAGAAGTCCGCAGGCGCTGTGATTCCATTTACAGTTCCGTCCTGCACAGGGGAATCCCTAGAGGCAGAGAGCAGACACGTGACTGCCAGGGTCTGGGGGAGGGGAAGGAGGGGGACACTGCTTACTGGATATGGGGATCATGTTTGGGAGATGGAATGTTCTGGAAGGAGATATGGGGGTGGCTGACACTGTGAAGGTACTAAAAGCCATTAAATTGTACACTTTAAAATGGTAATGTTGTCATGTGAATTTTATAAAAACGCAAAT
The DNA here is from genome assembly GCA_004024745.2 of Catagonus wagneri. Classification (NCBI taxonomy): domain Eukaryota; kingdom Metazoa; phylum Chordata; class Mammalia; order Artiodactyla; family Tayassuidae; genus Catagonus; species Catagonus wagneri. The sequence goes on along the minus strand of PVHT020000009.1, from coordinate 23,868,524 downwards.
AACAAACCCCAAATGTACAAAGATATTAATTGGAATATTATTTTAAACAGTGAACAGTTGGAAGCAATGTAAATGCCCAACGCTGATACAAGGTTAAAACATGGTGGAACATATTCTCCATGGGTCTACACAGCTCTTTTCAAGATTATTATGAATACTGTAGCAAAATGTAGTAAATTATGTCCAGGAAAAGAGAAGCAGAGTCCAAAATCACACATGTTCTGTAACAGCGACTTTTAAAACTGTGTGAACATGAACTAAGACTGAAAAGGAAAAGATAAAATTGAAATTTGTTCTGTGTGGTTATGGGTGAATTTAAGATCTTATTTCAAGTTTTCTTTGATTTCTTTTATGAAATCACCTAAAAAGCCTTGCTCTGCGGCGGCCCCGCCCGCACCCCATCACGATCCCGGCGCTGGGTCCTGTCCGCCACCCCGCCAGCCGGCAGCCCCTTGGCGTGCTCTTCAATCTCTCGGTCGCCTGTGGATATTAAAAAGGTTTCAGGGAAAAAGAGCATTGCTAGTAATATTCTCCTTCTGAACGTCGCTTTGAAAAACGACAAAAATAAACAGACAAATACAGTCATTTTTGAGTAATTTGCCTTGAAGCAGTGGTAGGTAGGTGTTGATCCTACAGATGAGAAACCAGCAGTGGCAGGTGCGGCGGGGTCAAGGTGGGACCCGTTCTCAGGACCAGAGGGCCCGCAGGTGGGACGGCAAGGCGCGCGCGGTGAGTGCCCTGGTCCTGAAGCGGAGGTGGAAACCCATGCCGCCCCGGGCCGCGCGGAGGAGGCCCCGCGGGACTCACAATTCCACAGCCGCTCGTGCACAGCAAACAAGGGTCGTGTTCTGTGTGTATTTCCTACAATGGATCTGCCCGTTAGATGCTTGGAGGCCCCATGTAATTCAGCCACGAGCTTCTGTCGGGGCTCCAGTAGGAATCAGCCTTTGCAAGGATCAGGGGAGCTCCGCTGGCTAGGAGTTCAGTGGGGGAACCCCAAAGCGCGGAGGGCTTCCAGCCCTTAATTTTCTTCTCTTTGTTGGCCGTCGGGAGGCATAAGGAGTTCCGGGGCCAGGGACGGGCCAGGGACACCACGGCTGGGGCAACGTGGGGTCCTTAACCCACCGCGCCGGGGATCAAACCTGTGTCCCAGGGCTCCGGAGCTGCCATGCATCTGTGCACCACAGCCGGAATTCCTCACTTTTCTTATGGAAAAGAGAGGGCTCTTTTTCTCTATTGAAGTAGAGTTGATGGATAAGGTTGTGCTGGTTTCTGCTGCACAACGAAGGGAAAAGTTACACGTGTGCGCACATCCATTCTCGCACATCCTTTTCCCCCAGAAACGACCACGGAACCCTGGGCGTGTTCTCCGCGCCGCCCAGCGGGTCCCGCGGGCCCGTTGCTGCGTGTACGCCGTGTGCACCTGCCAGCCCCAAAGCCCTAGTCCGCCCCCCGCCGCCAGCACGACCCCGTTGCTGGCCCCCAGTGGGTCTCTTCAAGGGGGGACACTTCCTTGTTCTTTAATCTGTGTGTTTTTGGTTTTGCTTCGTGAAGATAGCATATTTTTGATGGTGTAAGTGAGAAGGTGTATTTACAAATCTTCTTTGACCATATTGTTTGAGGGGAAAAAATAAGCTGTAGGAAACTAAATGTCCATACCTTTGGCCTACCGATAACCTGAATGATTAAATCTCGAAACACGCAGCATCAGCAAAATGCGGACTTTGCTGGGGGCGACCGCCGAGCCGCAACGCGGCCGTCCCGCGGGGCCTGGAGCCTGTCAGCGCGGCTGTTCCGGGCAGCCGAGCTGGCAGCGCTATTGGGATGCGGTTACATGTCTGCCCTTAGTGTCACGAAAACAGGGAAGGAAGGCAAAGGAGGAGGCACACGCGGTGGGACCCCTGGCGCCCGGGGTGACCGGGACCCTGTACCAGAGGCGCCTCTCCGTCTCCGGCCGCTGTCGCCTTTCCAGGCGCGGGACCCGGGCGACCGCTGAGACCACTAACGGCCTCGCATCGGGCTGGCCGCCCTGCGCCGCCCGCATCTATCACGCCGCTTTTTCTCAGACCATTGCCACGATAAATACAACTGTAATTATCAAAACAAACCGCCACTCTGGGACTTGTGCTGAGGAAACTGATCCACGTCTCGCTGTCAAAAATAGGATGTCGTTTTGTATTTATTCACTGGGGCTGGTGGTAAAAGCTGGCACCGCGTCATCCTTCTTTTCTGACGCTCCCACGTGGGAACTGCAATGACTCGGCGCGCGGTGTCCGAACTTACACCGAGGACGCTGCTGTGCTGCCGTCCCAGGTGGTTTTATTTCTAGCCATATGGTGCGGCTGGACGTGCCGCCAGGCAGCTTTTCTCACGCTCTTGGGCAGCAGAAATCCCAGCCCTGTGGCACAGCGGTTGCCGCGGGTGGGCTGTACCCGTCTGTGCCTTTTGGGCTCTGGGTTTTTCTCGAGGCTGCTAAGTGGGCATATTGGGAGCTGGTTAGGGACGTGCCGGCTCGGCAGCGGGCACCTCGGCCACATCCTTCCCCTCGTCCTTGGGCGACCTTCCACCGCCTCCCGCACACGGACAGCATCTGGTCGCCGCCACTTCTGCCCTGCCAGCGCCGGGCGCCCGCCACGGGTCAGATGCCTTCTCCTTCTCACACCAGCTCCTTTGCTGCCTTTCCTGTGATTTCATCAGACAGATGTCCTTCCTTAAAGGCATATTTTTACAGAAAAAAAAGAACCCACTTAACATGATTAATGCTCAATCTGAATGCTTTTTGAAAAATCTGAATGCTTTTTTACTTTAAACGATTCTAGCACAATATTGCCGTTTCAGGTTGAGGTGCCCCCACCGCCCCCGTGGAAGGTGCTGTCTGCCATGGATGCACTTAGTCTGGGTACCACACTCCGGTCATCGCGTCCTCGTCCCTGAAAAACAGCTTTGTTGGACTGAGTCCTAAGCAGTCACATATTGACTTGGTAATAACACAGACAGAGGCTGCTATCAGCTCATGCTATCGCTGTACTGTAATGAAGCATCCACATTTTATATGAAGATTTATTTGGAGACCACGTAGTTTTATAAAACTGGCCGCTGACGCGTGTATTTCCAGAGCCTGCTGCTCTCGGTCCCGAAAGTCTAGGGCTCGTTTTGGAGACAGGTTTCGTTGCTGACCCTGCGTGCCGTGCGTCCGCGCCTCTCTACGGCACGTTTGGACTGCAGGACGCCGGCACAATTTACTGAGAAACAGATAACCCTGAAAAAAATATGTATATTTTTCTTAGCACTCACCTCAACATTGTGCTGAAGGTTCCAGCCAGGGCAACACATTATGCAAGAAAACTGATAGCACACATCAGACTGGAGGGGAAGTTAAAGCTGTCTCAATTTTTAGACAACACACTTATTTATGTAGACAATCCCGTGGAATCTATAAAACAGCTACTAGAAATACTATGTGCATTGAGGAAAATCACAGAACAGAAGATCAATATACAAAAACCAATTCTCTTTATATACTGGCAACACTTGGAAATAAAAATGAAAAAAAATACTATTCACAATATCATAAAACTGGAATAGTTAGGGATAAATCTGACAAAAAGCACAAGACCTGTATACTGAAAACTGCAAATTTCAGCAATTAAAATAGACCAAATTAAATGGAGAGATTTACATAGTAATAGATTGGGAGACTCATTACCATTAAGGCATCGATTCTCCCCAGATTTATAATACAGACTCAGTACAGCACCAGTCAGAATCTTAGCAAGCCCTTTTTTTGTGTGTAGAAATTGACAATCTCATTCTAAAATTCATGGGCAGATGCAAAATACTTAGGATGGTTAAATAACTTTGAACTAGAAGGAGAAATTTGGAAGGATTTCACTCTCTGCCTTTAGACTTACTGTAGTATTTTCAGGCTTATACTTTTGAGACAAACAGGGCGTACAGAATAGAGCGGAGAATTCAGAATATGTGGGCTGGTTTTTGATCAAGGTTCAAGGGCCATTTAGTTGAGAAGGGCAGTCTTTCCACCCTTTCTGGAACAAACAGTGATCCACGCATAAAAAATGAACTTTGTCCTATTCATTGCACCATGTAAAAAATTTACTCAAAGTGGGTCATAGACATAAATTAAAACCGAAAACGTTCTAGAAGAAAATGTAGGAGGAAATCTTTGGGACTTTGGATTTGACAGCTATTTCTTCGATGTGACATCAAAGGCAAGACCTAGAAAAGGAAAAATCGATACCTTCTACATAATCAAAACCAGTAACTTCTCTTAGGAAGAGGAGACTGCAGAGAGAGCCACAGCCTAAAGAAAATACTCACAGGTCACACGCCTGATACAGGACTTGTACTTGTTTTTTTTTTCTTTTTGTTTTTGTTTTTTTGCCTTTTTTGTCATTTTAGGGCCGCACCCGTGGCATGTGGGGGTTCCCAGGCTAGGGGTCTCATCGGAGCTGTAGCCACCAGGTTTCGCCAGAGCCACAGCAACGCAGGATCTGAGCCCGTCTGCAACCTACGCCACAGCTCACGGCAACGCTGGATCCTTAACCCACTGAGCAAGGCCAGGGATCGAACCTGCAACCTCATGGTTCTTAGTCGGATTCGCTAACCACTGCGCCACGACGGGAACTCCAGGACTTGTACTTGGAATAGCGACAGAGCTCCCAAAGTCCCCAAAAGGGAAACGACCCGATAGGAAACGGGCAGAAGGTGGGGAGGGGCGGTCCGTCTCGGCTTCAGAACGCCCTGAGGGGGAGCAGTGGGGAGACCTGCACCTGTGCTTGAGGTAGCACCCAGCCAGTGGGCTGCCCATCCCCGGCCACAGAGGGGCCCGGAGCACCCAGCGTCTGTCTCAGAGATGCCCGCAGCGCCCTGGCGCCAGGACCTCTCTCACTGATTTCAGTGGAGCATTGCTGTGATTTCCTCGTCAACAGTCAAATCTCTGCATATAACGAGCGTCCGCTCTGTTTTCCCCCATTTCCCCTCTTGCTGGCTCCCGCTTTATTCCCGTTTTGGTGGGACCAGGACTCTGAGCAAAGGGCAAGACTGAGAGGAGCCCCAGGCAGGCGGGCCCAAGTCCGCAGGGGTAAATAAGCCGCCCGGGTAAGATGCTCCTCGTCCGGCACACGAACTCCTTCCCAGGCTGCTCCAGGTCGAGGGACTACGTGTTCCCACCTGGAGCTGATTTCTTCTTTCACTTAGTGTGTTTTTAACCCATATAATTCTAGTACCATAAAGAGGAGGTCTCTTATTCGCCCCCAAAGATAAAGTGAAGCTCATGCAGCCTTGACTGAGAATTTTAATGCTCCCAGGGTCCCACTGCATTTTTGGAATCCTCACTCCCGGCATCAAAAACTTCAGACCATTCCACGATCTGCCTCTTTCTTCTTCTCATGTGTTTTTCTTCATTCACAGGTTCTGACTCGCTTGCATGGTTCCTTCCAAGTTATTAACACGTTTTTGCTGAGACTAACATCGATGCCGCTTCTGAATCATTTTATTCTTGCCTTATTGCATCGGCCAGGACACAGCTGCGGGGGTAAGCACGGTGTGTATCTGACTTGAAGGCGGTGCGTCTAACACTGCGTCTCTCCACAGGATACTCGCTCAGGGCCCTGCTGTGTGTCTGTGCGCTCATGAGAGTGAATGTGGGTTTCATATATTCGATCAAGTTGCTAAAACATCAAAGGCTGGGGAAATCATTAAGGTTATCTTTGTGGCCTAATAAATGCTCTATTTTGCAAATGTTCCATGAGTGTTGAAAAGAATTTCTATGCTCTGTTAAGAAATTGATTTATATACATATTAAGTCAAACACATCTGTTGTGTATTTAGATCTTCCTTTTTCAGTATACTTTATTATCTGCCAGTTCTTAAAGTTGCGATAGCGGTTCCCCTAATTATTGTGGATCTGCCAATTTCTCCCTGAATTTATAACAATTTTTGTGGTGTAAACCTTCAAGTTCTTTAAGTTCTGTTCTTGAGGGAATAAAAACTCATGGCTCATACATTCTTCAAGAATCATACCTTTCATCATTATAAAATACCCATATTTTCCCATTTTATGTTTTTAATCTAATTTTCCCTTTTTCTAACGGTAGCTTCTTTACCCTTCTTATTTGCATTTGATCCATATATTTTCCCCATATTTTTATTTTACATTTTGTCATTTAACTTCTTGTAAAACATTTTTTTACATGTACTTGTAAACTAAATCTAAGAAACTATTTTAGTAGCAGAATTCAATCTAGACAATCTTACCATATTCACTCATTTAATTTTTACCTGTACCCATACCACGTGGATGTTCCCAGGCCAGGGACCCAACCCATGGCACAGCTGCGACCTGAGCCACAGCAGTGACAGCTTCGTAGCTTGATTCCTGTGGGCTGCGCCTTTGATGGTCACGTCGTTAGGCCGATTCAGACACGGTGCCTGGAGGGGGCCATCTCCCCAGGACTGGATGCTGACAAGCCCAGCCCGGCGGCCCGGCGGCCCGGCTCGGGTGCTGGTCAGCACCACACCTTCGTTCAAAGGCCGTGAGCAGGCTCAAGTGCGGGACACCGTCCTGCGTCCAGCAGGCCTCTGGGTTGCCCTCTCCTTTTCCAGAGCAGGGCGTCCGGGGCCCTGGGAAGCCTGGAGGGGTCCCTGCGACTGTGAGGCCACCCCAGAGAGCACCCAGGAAGCCAGCGGGAGCTTCTGGGGAGCCAGTGGCAAGGCTGCTGCAAAACCAGATAACTTCACATCCACTTGAGAGACTTGGCCGGGAACAGGGGTGGGGATGGGGTGGGATCGGGGTGTTAATTCGTGACTTTAAAAAAATCCACATCTAAGCGTGACGTCTGGGACCTGAGTAGCCTCTCCGGGTCTCCGGCTGGAGGAAACTCAGCCAGCATCCTCTGCACGGCTTCAAGGTCTTGGACAAGCAAATAATTTCCGGATGTTAAAGAACCGTTTTATGTGTTTTGAACATCGGTCCCCATCATTTAAATGATGACAGGAACCTGTTTTATCGCCGCAGCGCTCCCACAGCCGGCGCCGGAGGAGCGCTCGGACGCACTTTGTTATATTAATTGTCCGCACTGTCTTGGGTCCGGGAGTCGGCTCGGGCTCACCAAATGGGTTAATGGCTCCGCTATAAATAAATGGGAGAGTTTAAGGCCGTATTAATTGAAAGGCATCCATGCAATTACCAACGCTGTGTCGGGCTGAGGGCCTCGCAGTGCCCGCTCCTCCCGGAACGGCCGCGCAGCCGTGGGGCCCCGTGCCCTTTCCTCCGGCGCCTCGCGTCTCCCCACAGGGGCGCTGTCCTTGGTGGCCGCAGGCTGTCCGTCCACCCCGTCCGGCAGGTCCCAGACGCAGGGACAGAGTGGGGGTGCGCTGTGCAAAGTCTGGGCTCCCACGACGGGCGAGGGCCCTCAGATGTCCGCGCGGGCAGGATGATTCTTCCTCCGCTCTGCCAGGTTCACCAGCTGGCATCTGCATTTTCTGAAGCCCTGACCTGAAACCGCAGGCCGGCTACCCTGGACTCGCGCCCGCTCGGCCCCCTTAGCACGCCCGTGAGCAACGCCCGGTGGTGGGCAGAAAGGGCGCGCCAGGGAGCGGGCACGCGCATGCGCACACGCACACACGCGCCTCACTACAGCCCCGGGAAGGAAGTGTCACCCCAGGGACCGGGGGAGGGGGAACCAGTGGCCGGTTCAAGGTGGCCTAGCCCGGATCGGCTCCAGGTCCCGAAGCCCAGGTCAGCACGCCTGCATTCTCACAAGGCCCAGAAGCTCCGTTTCAGGCTGCCGCACAATATCCCCACTACACAGCCAGCAGAGAGAGGGCCCGGGGCGGACACGCTGGAAACGGATGGGCCGTTTCTCTGGATAACGCACAGGACCTCTGGGAAAACCCTCCTGGGCCTGGAGGGCTGGGGGCGGGGGGGCAGTGGTCACAGGACACCCCCGCTGGGCCTGAGTTACGCTCTTTAGAGAACCGAGGAGGGGTTCCTGTCGTGGCTCAGTGGTGATGAACCCTGCTAGCATCCATGAGAATGCGGGTTCCATCCCTGGCCTCGTTCAGTGGGCTAAGGATCCACCACTGCTGTGAGCTGTGGTGCAGGCCTCAGATGTGACTCGGATCCTGCGTTGCTGTGGCTGTGGCGTAGGCCGGCAGCTACAGCTCTGATAAAGACAAAGAAAAAAGAAAAGAAAGGAGACCGAAGGGTCCCGTCCTGGGGGTAAGTTGTTCGGACCTGGCCCTGCTGTGTAGGATGGCAGTCCCTCAGCCCTGAGGGGAGGGACGGGCTGGGAGGCAGTGGCCCCACTGGCACAGCGTCTGGTCCCCACACTGCCCAGGTCATCCTCTGGCCTGGGCGGTCTGGTTGGCCGAGAGGCCACCTGTGCGGGCCGCCGCATGTGGAGCGCCCGTCGCAGGGCCGGTCCCCTCGCCAGACCTGGACAGAGAGGACGCTCGGACCCCTGGGGGGCGCGATCGGGGCGGGTCCCCCGAGGAGAAGAGCGGAGTTCGATTTTCAGGGGAAAGAAATTCCACCGGGAAGGGCGAAGGAAGAGGGACCTCGGCAGTCGGCAACATCAGCTCTAAAAATGTAATTTCCGGATTAATAACAAAGACTGTTCTTGGCCGTCCGCCCGCTCCTTCAGGACCCGCTCCCGTCACGGAACATATTGCGCCCCGCGGCCCCGCTGCGTCGCGACTCAGCAGCCCGCCCCTCCTAACGCGCCGTGTCTATTAAGACGGGTCTCCGCTTGTCCCGGGCCCCCTGGAAATGCGGCACGCACCTCAGCAGACCGACCTCTGGTTAATATTAAAGCTTGTAACTTTAATATTTGTGTGTCTCCGTGTTGCATTACGGCAGTGAAAGCTTCACAAGGAAGACGGTTATTTCTGAAGCCTCCAGGATCTGAGCCATTTTGACCTATTTTGTCCTACTTTGAGTTTTTAACAGCAAAGACCCATTTATACGCAAAACAAAATATATGCTATATGTACCTGTGTGTGTAGACACACACACACAGACGTGCATATATTTTTACATACCCTATAAAGTATCTATCAGTATGCTAAGCATCATGTGTGATTTTAGAATCAGTTTTACTGTCTATACGTCATCAGTGTACTTTTTCAAATTTCTCCTTTTTTTTCTCATCTTTTTAGGGCCGCACCCACAGCATACGGAGGTTCCCAGGCTAGGGGTCTAACAGGAGCTGCAGCCGCCGGCCTTCGCCACAACCACAGCAACGCGGGATCCGAGCTGCGTCTGCAACCTACACCACAGCTCACGGGAACGCCGCATCCTTAACCCACTGAGCGAGGCCAGGGATCGAACCCGCAACCTCATGGTTCTCAGTCGGATTCGTTAACCACTAAGCCACGAAGGGAACTCTGAGACGTCAAATTTTTTCTTCAGGAGGAAATCCGACTCCAAAGGGAAACGCAAACCACGAATCAGCAGAACAGGTGGAGGCGAAGAATCCACAAGAGCTGCTTGGGCTCCCGCTCCCGCCCCGTGGGTGGAGGAGAAGGGACCCTACTGTGTTTAAGGGCTAAAAACTCGACTCACCAGGCCACGTGTGCTGTAAGAGGGACCAGCTCGTCACAGGGACGCGAAATACGGTCTGGGATCTTCCTGGAATCTGACAACAAAGACTAACATTCGCATTGTTAAAACGGCTTAGAGCTGGGTGGACAGGGAGTCCCTATTTTTTAAAAAAGCACCAACTACCCGGAGATGCACGTCCCGATCGCCGTCCGTTATCACAGCGAACAGTCGGCTTCTGGGCTTACCGCCCGCGCTTCCTCCCGGTTCTCAGCCAGGCGCCGCTCGCAGACGAATAAACACTCTTCCCTTGATAACCCCTCTACTGTGAATTAATCCTAAGCCTTTTTATGGGAAATGCCCACTGGGTGTTTTAAGAGACGAAGCAAACGCCCCAGCACGCAGCACCGCCAGGGTGTGGCGCTCCGACCGAGCCCGGCCACGGGTGCAGTGTGGGCTCCAGCCGCTGCGTGGGCTCCGAGAGCGGCTGGAGTGCGAGGGGGGAAGGCCGCTCCGTGCAGCCTCGGGCGCTGCCACCTCCCCGCTGAAGTGTGTCGTCCACTTTCTCTGCAAGAAGGATGCGATCCTAGATCCTAGGTCATGCTGTTGTCACAAACTCTGCTCCCTAAACTTCAGAAGGAGGAAGTTCAAATCCGTGGATAATCCTGCAGTTGTGGTTAATGGTCATGGGTGATGGGCCTGAGAGGGCCCAGTGACGGTCGCCGGCAGTGGCCACCGGCAGATGGCTGCTGGTGACGGTGGTGGGTGATGGACCGCCGGTGGCAGTCACGATGTTCACGATGTTCCCTGAAGGAGGCCTTCAGGGAAACTGCGCTGCTCTGGGGAAAGAGGCCGGTGTCTGGGCCTTGGGTGGCTCTTTGGTCCCATCTGAGTGTGGTCACTTGTGCATCTGGGACTAAGGTGTGAGGGAGCGTGTGTGAGGCTGAGCGGCTTGAAGGGAGCAGAGGGTAGCTGGGGCAGGAGCGAGCGCACCCGCAGAGACCAGCAAAGGGCGGCTGGAGTCACCAGGAGTTAAATCCAGAAGAACATTTGGATTTGAGAGTTTGTTGCCTGTACTTTTTGGTTTCTGTGACGAAATGCAGGGGGACAGACCTGGGGGTGTGTTCTGGAGGGAAGTTCAGAGAAGAGAAACTCTGGTCACTGCCAGGGCTGAACTAGAACGGGCACCCGAGCGTTGTCACCCGCCGGGGCGGGAGGTCTCTCAGAAATGGTTCCCGGGAGCATGGCTGGTACCCAGGGGGAGATGGGTCTGCTCTGCTCTTCTGGCTGTGGCAGGACGGCTCAGCCGAGAGACACACGTCTTCACCAGCTCTCTGGGAGGGATGGAAATAAGCGCCGGGGCCTTGAATGCAGACCCACCCTAACCTGTGCGTCCCGGCCGCATGTCTTCGTGAGCATGGAAGCTGGCAATTCTTCTCAGGTCTCATGGGTCACCCATTGCATGGACACCCAGAGGGGCTGCCCCACCCACCCGGACTCCTCCTGTAAAACTCCCCCAGCTGGTCCCTGATCTCCAGATCCTAAAGTTGTATTTCCGTATCTTGAGACACGCTGGTGATGGAATGAATCAGAGGAGAAAACAGAAGTGCATTTTCTGTGGCTTCTAAAGTGAAATGCATTTTGTTTCCTGTATTTTCCTCTTTGAATTCTGGACCCTGTAGAGTTTTACCTACTAGTGGGGACTTTGGAGTCACTGCCTGCAAACCCGCTCTTGCTTCCCAGGGCCTGTCCTTTCCCAGCCAGAGAGCAAAGCAGGCGAGTAGGTTTTGCTGACACTTTCCCACCAAGCTCACCTGGGTGCTGAGCTTCTTATGGAAACTGTCTGTCCCCGTCTCTGCTTTGGGAGAGGAGGCGCGGGGAAGGCTCTCCCGATCACGCGGCGCCCCCCGCACCCCCTCCCCGCACAGAGGCGCACATGGGCTGGTGAGCGGCTAATTTCACAGCCCATGTGATTGCTGCTGACCTGAAACTGAAGGGGAGGAAGAAGCACAAGCGGGCAAAAAACTTCAAAAGCATTTTGACAAAAGGAAGTGCGTGAATCTTGCGACGAATTCTGCTCAACTGGAAACTAGATACATTCCGAGAGATCATGCGCCAAAGAAGATATATTAGGGAAAGCGAAAATAGGATGAAACCGCCTAAATAGCAGAACAGGCATTTCTCTAAAACAATAGTTCTAAATTATACATCACTTACTCCAGTGATTACTTCCCTCATTTAGGGCGGTGTTGAGACGGGCTCCGGGCCCCAGCGGTGCTGACACAGACGGATGTTGTCACACCGGGGCTGCCTGAGCTCAGAGCGGGGGCTCGTCTCTCCCGCTGACTCTCTTTCTTTTAAGGAACAAACAGGAGCAAACTCAGCCTACCGTCTGACGACCAGGAGTGCAGCCAAGCAGGCCTGTGGGACGCTTCTGGGGACAGAACCCCTCGTGCCCTCCGCCTCTTGTTTACAGAAACCCTTGAGCCTTGTCCCCCAAGTTCCAAAGACTGAATTTAACCAGAGAAGCGAGAGGATTCGGAGACGAAGGAAATTAGGAAAGCAGGACGGAACAATAACAGTTTAGCCATGAAACAAAGTCCAGGACCTTTAGCTCCTCCTCAGGGAGGCTGTGTCTGTTTAGCACGGAGCGGCCCCGCTGCAAAGTCGGTTTTCAGCCTTTTACTCCCATCGCAGTAGCAGCAAGTGGATCCTGTAGCAGACAAAGGGCTCAAGCCCCCGGGGTCAGGTGCACACCGAGCTGCTGGAGGGACCCTGGGCCTTGCGGGAGGCGCACGTTGGAGAGCCGCACCCAGC
>PVHT020000009.1:23822570-23855145 GCA_004024745.2 Catagonus wagneri | reverse complement strand
AGGAGCGCGTGCGGTCGGGGAGGAGCGCGTGTGGTCGGGGAGGAGCGGGAGGCGGTGGGCGGGGGAGCGGGAACACCGCTGCGAGGCGGAGGCGCCGGGAAGGAGGACGATGACTGGGGTCGGACGTGGGGTGACGCTCAGCTCTTTGCAGGCGTGTCCAGCTGCCCAGCAACAGCTTCCAGTGCGAACTGCCCTCCCGGGGCCCGGCTCTGGGCCATCTCAGGCCAGGAATCGGGACTCGGGACTCAGGCCCCCCTCAGCCTGGACGCGCTTCTGCGGGATCTGGAGCAAGGTCCGGTGCCCTCCTGACCCGGCTGTTGAGCGAGGCCGAGGGTGTTGGTGTGAACTCCCCTCGCCGGGGTGGGAGGCCGCCCGCCACCCCAGAGAGAGTCCTGGGCTCGGTTCGGCTTCCTGGGTGCTCCTCAGATGGCGCCGGTGGCTGGACAAACACGATCGGTGCGTGTGGGCAGCAGGAAACCTTCCGAAGTCCCCCCGCCTCTCCTGCGTTTCTCGGACGGTGAGCAGGGCGCCTATTTCACGACTCTCGCCGCAGCCCTCGCTCCCGCAAACTCCGTCCCCGCTAACTTGGCTCACGTGGACGTGGGGCCGGAGGGGCTTCAGGAAGGAGAAAGCAAAGGGGGACCCTCTCTGTGTGGGTGATTCTGAGCCTTTAAGAATCCCGCTGGAAGAACCACACGGAACTACTAACTGCGGGACCCCAAGAGGCAGAATGGGGGCTGACCCTTTGGATTCTGTTACCTTTAAAAATGATGCTTTCACGCCTCGAAAGCTGACTCTTGGCCGCAGTTGACTGCAACCTGGGAAACCCTGAGAAGAAACTCTATCTGGGGTGAGAGTCGTAAGAGCCTCAGACACGCGGGTCCCGGCGTCCCTGGGCACTGACAGCCCGAGGTGACCGGGGGCAACGACTGCTCTGCAGGCCAGTCTGGGAATGAAATCCACACTCACACGCAACCTACCTCATATTTACGTGGCAGATTATCTCCGCCTGCAGCAAGCAGACAGCGTGCCAAGCAAGCCACCGCTGAGTCCTCCTGTCTTTTCTGGGGGGTGGGGTTGGGACAGACAGTGGACTAGAGACCCCCCCAGGCCATGTCTGCTTCAGGCGCTGTGGTCCCCGCAGCTCTCAGGGCTCAGCTCTGCTGGCTGCTCCCTGCTGCCTGGGCTGCACTGCTCGCCACGCTTTGGGGCGGCCTCTGTGTCCCCAGAACCCCCCCTGCTGTCAGACTACCTCCCAAGCATCCAGGTAGAATGGAAACCCCAGGCTGTGGGGCTCAGGGGTAGCGGAGAGAGCTCCGTGCAGAATGGTTATCATTTGGGAAAAGATGCGGTTTGAAATCCGTGTCGCCGAGCTGCAGAGGGTGGGACAGCTGCACGCTGAGCTGCAGCTGTGTGGCCTGGGAGGGCGGGGGGAGGGGCTGCTGCACCTGCCTCTGTGGGTGTCCTTGTCGCATCAGCCACAGGGAACAGCCGGAGGAAGCCGCTCACCCCACACTGCATGCACACGGGGGCCCGGCAAGTTCAAAGGGTTCGAGGAGCACGTGCCGGGGGCCCCTTCTAAAGTGGCATGGCTATTCCTCACCCGTGTGGAAGCTGACTGGGGCCAGGGTGGCACGGGGTCGTGGGAAGGCTTGGGCACACCGCCAGGCAATCATCCGTGCAATGTTCATACTGCTCCCGCGAGGGCTGCCCAATCAGCCCATTCTGCAGATGAAGGACAAGGCACAGAGAGATTAGGTGACTTGCTCGAGGTCACACAGCTTGCTAGCAGCAGAGCCCAGATTTGGAGCCCAGCAATCTACTTCCAGGGCCCTAGTTTGAACCTGTCACAGTACATTGCCTCCTCTTTGCAGAATTTCCCTCCCTGCTGAGAGAGATTTATGTTAAAATGAGTGGGTTTTATAATATCGCCTCCAGCGTTAGTTTATCACCTTGCGGTCCATTTATTAACGCAGGTCTCCGCCACACCTGATAATCCAGTGGAGAAGCCCACAGGTGTCACCGAAAACGTACTGGACTTGAGGAAGGGGCATCTGTCTGAAATCTTACAAATAAGAGAAGCCTGCCTTCTGTTGGAAGCGAGGTGGGCACGTCAGGACGGCAGCCAGCCGAGGGGCGCCGCCACCTCCCTGCACAGCTGAGCCTGCCGCGGGGGTGGCGGCGGCAGCGGGCGCCCTGCAGCCTGGGTTGTCGTCGCGCCCTGCCTGCGAGAAGCGCCAGGTGAGCCGGCTGCTTGCCTTCTGCTCCCAGGTCGCTGTTAGACTGAAAGTTAACGGGGTGACTCAGCGCAGCAGGGGCCACACGAGTCCAAACAGGGGGAGCCAGGAGGGGGCTCGGCTGGAGCAGCCTGGACGGCGGGAGGCCCGGCGCTTCGTGGGGTGCCGCGGGCGCAGCGTAGCACACCCACACGGCCCAGGGACCTGCTCGGTCCCATGCAGTGCTTGTGCCCTACGCCCGCATAAATGTAGAGGACGTCTGTGCAGACAAGCTGGTGCCCTGGAGGGCGAGGGAGAGACGCGCAGCTCCGACCCTCAGGCCCAAGGCCCTGCGCCTCTGTCCTAGGACGTCACTGGGGACCCAGGACAGGGACGGTGGTGCTCTGACAACGTCTGTGCTCACTGGTTACAGACAACACCCCAACAGAAAATGCTCGTGTGGCAGGAAATTAACAGCAAACTACCAGCAGCCTGTGCTGTGCATCCTCATTTTTGAAAACAAAATATACAATTTACTTTCTCTTCCGGCCCCAGGTGCTTCGGGATCGGCCGAGCCAGGTGCAGACATGGCGAAGTCCAAGAACCACACCACGCATAATCAGTCCCGAAAATGGCACAGAAATGGCATCAAGAAACCCCGATCACAACGATATGAATCTCTTAAGGGGGGACCCCAAGTTTCTGAGGAACATGCGCTTTGCCAAGAAGCACAATAGGAAGGGCCTAAAGAAGATGCAGGCCAGCAACGCCAAGGCCACGAGCGCACGTGCTGATGGCTCTCGTAAAACCCAAGGAGGTCCGGCCCAGCATCCCAAAGAGCGGCAGCCGCCAGCTCAGTCGACGTGCCTACCTTGCTCACCCCACGCTGGGGAAACGTGCTCGTGCCCGTCGTGCCCGCGTCGCCATGGGCCTCAGGCTCTGCCGGCCAAAGTCCCAGGCCAAGGCTCAGACCAAGGCCAAGGCTGCAGCTGGAGGCGCAGCTGCAGCTCCAGCTCCTCCAGCCTCGGCTCCCAAAGGTGCCCAGGCTCCCACAAAAGCTCCACAACGAGGCGTTTATCTGCCAACGTGAGCAGAAGGACCGGTGTGACCCCTGGGCTGCTGTCTACATGGGGCTGGTGTCCTCCTGTGCTGTTTGTACAAATAAACCTGCTCCAGGATCTGTCAAAAAAAAAAAAATATACAATTTAATTCACAGGAAGAAACGACTGGAAAAACATACCGGGATGTTCTTATAATAAGACGGGGGTAGCTTTTGTTTTCTTTTCCTTATCTTAGTTTCTGGGATTTCTACTTGGTACGTGTACGACTGGGATAGTCCAAAAGTAAGAACAATTTTGGGTTAGGGAATACAGGCTCATTGAGTCAGTCCTCAGGTTTTTCAGAGGCCCTGGAACCGTCTCTCAGCCAGGCAGGGCTCCGGGCCCAGGCCGCGGCCGTCCTCACGGCGGCTGATCTGTGAACAGACCGGCGAGCCGCTGGGGAGCCCGAGCTCTGAGCCATCCAGGAACTCACGCCTGGGCCGCCTCCCCCGCCAGGGCCACCCGCCCCGCTCGGGCGTCGCCGCTCCTGCACGGAAGTGACAGGTCCCCGTCGGGCCGTGAGCTGCGGTACCGGCCCCCACCGCAAACTGCAGTTCCACTTGTGCTGGTTGCCCACCCGGAGCCTTCAGCACGCCGGTCATACACTTTTGGGGCCCGTTCTCCTGCCTGCACAGCGGGGGCTCGTGCCTCTGGTGGGAACCCCGTCAGAGACCTAAATGCGCAGACACCGCCGTCAGAGCACGTGTCCTCGCGGGACAGTTCACACCCGTCCCCTGACCGCTAGTTCTTAGGCCGCACGTGTCTTGAGCGGCCGTCAAGAGGTCCGAATTCTGCCGAGCTTTTGCAGACGTCAGAGGACACCTTTCTAGAACAGTCTCAGAAACACACCGCCCGTAGGCCTGGGGGCACGCCAGCCAGACCCTCAGACACCAGCCCTGGGGAAGGGCAACTGAATCCACCCGGCGAAGTGACTGAAAACACGGACATGTATTCTTCACGCGTCAGCTCTGCTGTCTGGATGGAGCGCAAGGTCCCTGTCAATCAAGGGCCTGGAGGCGGCCCTCGCGGGCACGGGGCGGCCGCGGCTCTGCGGGGCTCCGGCCTCCCGCCTCGTCGCCGTCGGGGCTTGGACGGAAGGCCGTCCTTCTCCGGTGAGCAGGTGCGGCGTTTCCCGAGGCGCTGAGCCCTGTGCAGCGCCGGCCCGGCTCGCGTCTGCGCGCAGGAGCCTCCGGAGAGGCTGGGCCGGGAGGAAAGAGCCGCGCAGCATCTGGCCCCCTGGACACCGATGACCGCGCTTGGGGGCAGTCGGGAGGGGGTCAGGGCCGGGCCTGTCGCTCTCACTGGCCTGGCGCGCGGTTGTTGAGCTCTCGGGGGGCCGCTTTCAACAGCTGGCTTGGGGACACCGGCCACCGTCTGTCCATCCCTGGCTCTGGACTGCGTCCCTGGAGGTCAGCAGAGAAGGGCAGGGGGACCGGGTGGCGGCCGCCGGAGGACTGAGCGAGGTCAGTGCGGGCCCGGCCGGGCCGACCGGCTCAGGCGGAGGTGGGTGCAGCCGGATCTGCGCCTGTGTTTTCAGGGTCTACCCCGGGTCATCAGTTCCGTGACGCAGACTTGCCTGAGCTGCCTCCCTCCGCGCTTGGCCGGCGTCACTCTTCTGCACTGGCGGGCTCTCCCCACGCCCGCACGGCTGGGCACACCGGTCGTCTTGCTTGTCCCGAACAAGCTGGTGGGTTGATGGACGGGAGGGGAGCCCAGCCTGGCCAGTCAGGTCGGCTTTTACTGGGCTTTGTGCAATGGAGCAAGGCAGTCAGGCGGTAATTTTGCTGCCCTATGGCCTTTCTGGGCTCCTTAGTGAGGTAATACACACCCACGTGAAAGCAGACGCTACTCTGCTGCATGGCATCAGGTGTGTCATTCCCGGGACAGAAGGAGGTGGACAGGCAGAGCAGGGACAAGGCCACTGAGCTGGAGACGAGCAACGGGGCAGCAGAGACAGACACAGCCGGAAGTCAGGGCGTGTCACCCTCACCGCCCCCCGCCCCGGGCTCAGAGGCACCCCAGAGCAAGCCCGCCCCGGAGCCCCTGCTCCCAGGCCTGAGGGGTAGGAGTTGGGCTCTGGCTCCTTGAACAATCACAGGTTATGCCAGCTCCCGCTGAGCCGCTAGCCACGGGGAGGGGGCCAGGTTCGCATCAGACCTGTCGGGACACGTGGGGCCGCGGGCGAGGCCGGGCTGGGCGCTCTGCTGCCCCCTGCTGGCGGGTGTCTTTTTCACACACTCTCCCCGAGGCACAGCCGCTGGGCAGAGCTGTCCTCATTGCGTGGGCACCCCCAGCCCCCTGGGCGCCCACCCAGGGTAGACCTTTCCTTTTTTGGGAAGAAAGTGGACCTGCTGGGCCCTCCGCCCCCAGCAGGCTGCTTCTCTCCGGGCCGGCACTCAGAGCCTCTGCCCGCAGCCAGTGGCCTTATCTCCATGCCTTCAGCACCTTCAAGTCCCACCTGGAAGCCCTCAGGCTCACCTGGGCCCCTCAAGGGTGGGGAGTCCCACAGAAAGGCAGAGGTGTGGAAATTGGCCAAGGAAAAGAAACATTCCTAGCTAATGAGAAGCAATGCGTGTGCGTTTCTAAAAGCACCAAAAATGTGCCCTTGAAGAGCTTCCAGACCCGTAAGTGCAAAGAAAAAGCAGAAGGACCGAGAGTGCTGAGCGCCAAGGCCTCCTGTTTGCAGGTAAGCGCGTGGCACCTGGGGCGGGGTCGCTCCCCACCTGCGAGAGGGGCGCAACCCGCCCGGGGACTGCATGCTCCACGCAAAACACGGCCGATCACTTCCCAGGACTTGATCAGCGAGAAAACTTGAATTTTATTTTTATTTCTAGCAAGGCAACTGCAGGTAGGCGTGTCACCGGCCGTTATTAACAGCCATGGCAGCGTGGATTCTTTACCTACAGTTTTGTCCTGGTCACGTTTCTGTGAGAGCCCGGGTCACAATAATCTTGGGAGGAGGCGGCAGATGCTCCTTCTCTTATACAAGGTGCTTATGCTACGAAGTGAGAAAACTTAAATGGACAGAAGCTAACTGCTTTGTGAATATGCTGTAAAGTAAAATGGTGAAATTACTCATTATTTTAAGGCCACTGTGCAGACAAACTGCTTAAATACAGGTACAAAATAGCTCTTAATAGATTGTTCTAGCAATTTCCGCAAGGATTGCTGTAAGTATATAGAAATTAAAAATGGGATTGGATTAATAGATGTATAGTCGCGTATATGCTCTGGGGCTTTTGGCCTTGATTTTCTTTTCTCTTCTGTATAATTATATGGCAACATGAAGATAAATAGACTAATTTTGGTCACAATTATTCCCCTCAAAGGAAGCAGATACAGTATCTTTCAAAGTGCAATTTCCTACTTTTTAAAGAGATTTTTACCAATGAAAGCTTCCTAACGCTAAGCCTTTAACTGGCCAGTCAGCACAGCTCATCCTGAAACTCTAGGAAACAGCGTTACAGAAAGGAGGTGACACTTGCCATCAGGAAGTAAGTGTGTTTAAAATACAGCGTTTCTGAATCAGCTCAGCCCTTGAGCATTTCCAATAACTTTTCATAGAAAGAAAGAATTTCAGAGCCAGCTTGATCTAAACCTTGCGTTCCTGACGCGTCTGTCCCAGAGGCGCCCCGAGTGGGTGACCCCGGACCTGGGCACAGCTGCCGCGGACATCAGTGAGCGGGCCAGCTGTCTCCACGCAGCTGGGTCCATGGTGATGCTGGCGACAGGCGGGAGGTTGTGCAGCTGGAGTCTGGACTTGCTGAGCTGGTGCTGGAGGAGGTGAGAGAGAGCAGGTGCCGGCGTGGGGGCCTGGGTCAGGTGTCTGAGGCCAAACACAGAGCACGTGGGAGAAACGCGTCTCCAAAGGGGAGGGGCTTCTTCTTTTTTTTTTTCTTTTTCGCGGCTGCACCCGAGGCATAAGGAAGTTCCTGGGCTAGGGGTCCAATTAGAGCTGCAGCTGCCGGTCTACACCACAGCCACAGCCAGGCCAGATCCGAGCGGCATCTGTGACCTAGGCCGCAGCTTGTGGAAATGCGGGTTCCTTAGCCCACGGAGTGAGGCCGGGCATCAAAGCTGCATCCTCCTGGATATTATGTCAGGTTCTTAACCCGCTGAGCCACAGCGGGAACTCTGGGAGGGGCTTCTGACTTTGTTCGCCAATTGCCTTTTACCAGCAGGTTGGTTTTGTTTGTTTTCTGTTGGGAACTTAAATTCTAGGAAAGCAACTTGGGATTCTCTGTGTGGAAACACGTCCGTCCAGTAGGGCCTGTGCGCTGTTTGCCTCTAAGCTGCGGACCGGAGGCCGCGGGCGGCTTTTTATAGCAAGGCCGGCTCCCCGGGGTTTATCAACGGGACGAAAATAACCACGGGTCGGGACCAGCGGTTTGTAGGCGCGATGTGACCTGTCCTCTGGGAACAGAGTCTCTTAAAGTTTCAGCTAATCTCCTGTGACCCCCAGACACGGCCACAGCAGCGCCCGTCAGCCGTGTTCACACAGGGGACATTCCAGAGCTGGCCCACGGGCTGCGTGGTCAGCAAGGGGTCAGGTCACTGTGGAAGACAAGCTGACATCCCTGCAACTTCCCCATAAACCACGTCCCATCATAAGAAGCAGCGCGTTTTATTGGAAAATGGCAGTTCGGCCCTAAATTGTACTTTTTTCTGGTGTTCAAAACCATTTTCTTCTCCTTTGAATGTATTCATTCTAAATGAACAAAAGAATTTGAGGAATTAAATTCGGTGAGCGTGAGGCTTTGTTTGTGTTTGTTTTGGTTTTCTTTGCTCATGTGTCGGTTCATTTCAGCTTCTGAACACTCAGGATCCCGTTGCAGCTGTGACCCGCCATCGAAAACTGTGCTAAGACGACTGGCAAATACAAAGAAGGATTCGGGGTTTTTGCTGAAGATCATTTGATTGTGTGAAAAATCGTCAGTTACTTAATGAGGTTTTCGGAGTGACAAGGCCATTCAGGCGCCTAGTCTGGGGCCGTCTCTCCCGTATTCCAGCGCCAGCTGCGCGCTCACTCTTCTAACTTACACCTTCATTGCTGTGGGGGTCCCCGCTACTCAGTGGGTTGGGGGACCTGGAAAGCCTGGGTGGGCTTGCACCTCCTGGTGTGACTTCCTGGGAGGGTGGCGCTGTGGCCCACCTTGGGCGCCAGGGGCGCCGGGGCTCCGCGCTCGGGGGCCGGCCTGGCGGGGCCAGAGGGCCTTTCCAGGGGGCAGGGGGCGGCTGCGGGTCTCGGAGCCGGGGCCACACGGCGCGCCCCTCCGGCGAGCACGGGCTCCAGGCCACAGACCTGGGCTCCGCTGCTGCCGGGGCGGCACCCACCCTGCTGTGAGGAGGAGCCGGCAGGGCGCCCCCCAGGCCGGAGAAAGCAGAAGCCTCGTCCGGGAAGAGAGGGCGCTGCGTGTGGCCCCGGGGGGGGGGGCCGCCTGCCTCTCTCGGCCTCTGCCCACGGGAGACCCGAGTCCTCCAGCCACGGCCCCTCCGCGACCTGACGGGACCCCTGGGTGACGGGCAGGTGCTGGGTTTGCAACACTGTGGGGGATTCACGCCGAACAGTAAAAGGGGAAGAAGAGACACCGCAAGCGCCTCCACCTGCTCACAGGAGAGCAGTGAGGAGAGCGAGCAGGTGCGTCCCAGACGCCTCCGTGAGCTCGGTCCTTGTCACCGGCATGGAGGCCGATCCTGCCTCTTCTCCAAGGGGCCCGGAAGCCCTACCCGACCTGCCAGCCAGGGACAACGCGACATTCTGTGTTCAAGAGGGACCACGCAGCCCAGCTCGGTGGGATTAGAATCTAACAAAGGCCACCATCAGGCGTGGCTCATCAAACTTCCAGACGCTTCTGCTTACCCTCTCTTTTCTCTGTCGCCAGCTGGGCGCTGAGGCCCAGGCAACCTAGAGGCCCAGGGGTTGAAAAGGACAGAGTCTGGGCTTTTGTGGCTGGTGAGTTGTGGTTGTTGTCTTAATTTTATTGTGGGATAGTCGCTTTACAATGTCGTGCTATTTTCTGCTGCACGGCAAAGCGGCTCAGTCATATATGTAACACATGACAGAGGCGTGTCTATGCTTTCTCGTGGTGAGTTGTTCTTGGGGAGGGCAGGGAAGTTTTCATCGCACTTTTTGGAGGTTTCCTGTCAAAGTAGCTTGTTGCGGCCTCAGCTTATGCAACGGGAAGGTAATGCTGTGTTCTGATTCCGACAGGCCAGTTACTATCCTGTAGACGGATGTTTATCTTCCAGATCACTTCAGAAAATAACAGCAAACTCAGAAGAAAGTCTATAGAAAAGCAGAAATGTTGAGTAGATCAGTCAATGCAAAGGGAAGATGCAGACACAGGTTGCAAAGGCCGAGCGTCCGTCCTGGGAACCAAGTTAAGTGGTGCCAACCTCCCGTTTGCATGGACTGAATCCCGGCAGGAGAGGAGCACATGGCCCCACAGAGGCCAGCCTGGAACAGGGACCTTGGAAGAAGAGGCTGGCGGAGGTGCCGCAGTGACGGGCCCTGAGGAGAGGGCGCGGCCGCACAGAGACACGTTCAAATCAAAGCCGAGCGCTCGTCTCCTTTCTGCTGGCCGGCTGGCTCCCGCCTGGGGCTACGGCAACCAGCGCCGCTGTTCTGAGCGCGTCGCACGCGTCATTGTGTGGTCATTTGTTTTCATCTCCCTGGAGCCAACACCAGAGTGGAGTCGCTGTAAGTCTTTTATTTAAGCTTTAAAGAACCTGTTTTCCGAAGAAGCGTCTGTGCCAACTTATAACCCAGTGTTGTGTCAGCCCACAGCTACGGGATGAATGTTTCTCCATTTTCAGAGACCTTTCAGCCGTATTTTGTTATTTCCAAAATACAAGCCTTCTTCTCTGCTTGATTTTTTTTCCCCGAGTATTTTATTATTTTTGATGCAATCATGAGAGGGATCGCTTTCTTTATTTTTGGTTTAAGGCAAGGATGGAGAAACAGTTGTTTTTCTATATTGAGCTGGTTTCTGCTGCCATGCTGACCTCCTTTATCAGTTACAGCAGTTTTTTTGTGAGCTTCTTAGAATTTTCCACATAGAGCATTCTGTCGTGTGGGCGTAGGGGCAATTTCTTCTTTTTCCTTTCTCATAGGGGTGTCCTCCTTTCTTTTTCTTGCCTGATTGCGCTGGCTAGGACGTCTCAGGCAGTACGGACTAGATACGGCACGAAGGGTCGTCCCCGCCGTGTTTCCAGTTTTAGGGGGAAAAGTGTTCAGTCTCCCCATTACATTGTGGTTAAAGAGTTACACTTGTTTTTGGTAGATGTCCTGTATTATGAAGTTTCCATCTGTTTCTAATACCGAGTATTTTTAATTATAAACGGATGTTAGATTTTGTCAAATACACTTCGTGCATCCATTCAGATGATCATATATTTTCTCCTCTTCATGCTGAATTTGTGAAGTTAATACATTTGGGACACGAAACCACTCTGTGTTCCCGAGTAAATGTTACTCGCTCGTGGTGCGTCATCCTCCTTCTTACGGCTCTGAGTTTGGTTCACTGATCTTTTGTAGGGAACCTGGGTCCACGTTCAGGAGAGAGGCCGATCTGACGGGTTCTGTCCTTGCGATGTGTCTTCACCGCTTTCGACGTCAGGACGATGCTGGTCTCACAGAACGAACCGGGAAGCGTTTCCTCACCTCCGGTTTTCTGGGAGACTTTGGGAAGGACTGGAATTCGCTTTCCTTCAGAAGCTGACACAATCACTTAAGAAAGGCCACTAAGTGAGAACTCCCTACAAAGATTTCTCTTTAAGGTTTTTCAAAGAGCAGTTTTAGGTTTGCAGCGAATTTGAGAGTAGGGGACAGAGAGGTCCCCGAGGGCCCTGGGTCCACGCAGGCACCGCCTTCCCGCCACCAGCACCCCCGCCAGAGGAGGGCCGTTTCACCACCGACGAGCAGACGCTGACACATCACGATCACCCGAAGCTTGCCCTGGACTTCGGTGTTGGTGTGGTGCCTCCTACAGAGCTGGACAAGCTGTGATGTCACATACCCACGATGGCAGTAACAAAAAACTGCAGTGAGCTGCCACCTCACACTGGTCAGAATGGCCATCGTCAACAAGCCCATTCTTTTCTTTCATGGATCGTAAACTTGATATTGCATCTAGGAAGCCGTCACCAAACCCAGGGTCATCTAGGCTTTCTCCTGTGCTTTTTAGGTATTTTACGTTTAGTTCTGCCATCCATTTTGAGTTAATTTTTGTGAAGAGTGTAAGGTCTGGGACCAGATTCTTTTTTATTTTTGCCTGTGGATGTTCTGTAGTTTCAGCGCCATTTGTTGGAATTTGTCTTGACTCTTTTATGTCACGTCCGCTCCTTTGTCAAAGAGCAGTTGGCTCTATTTATGTGGATCTACTCTGTTCCATTGATCAGTTTGTCTTCCTTTGCCAACACCACATTGTCTTGGTTGCTGTAGCTTCATAGTAAGTCTGGAAGCTCCAGGTAGTGCCAGGCCTCCGACTTTATTCTATTCCCTTAATATTGTGTTAATTATTCCAAGTCTTTGGGGAATAGCTGTAATTACTAATTGAACTTATTTACATAACACATCTATTCCTGTTTTATCCGTCTTCTTGAATTATTTTGGCCTTGCTCAGCGGGTTAAGGATCCTGCGTGGCTGTGGTGTAGGTCAGCAGCTGTAGCTCTGATTTGACTCCTAGCTTGGGAACCCTCACATACCACGGGCCCTGAAAAGACAAACAATAAAATAAAACAAGATTCTGTAGAAGTATGGTTTTCCTTACTTTGATTTTTATATCTGAGTTCAAAATTGTGGAAAACCAACCTCTTTGTATAGTGATTATTTAACATTTGAAGATAGAAAAACAAGTGTTAATGTTTTCATCTTCGATTTAATCCTTTTGCTGTATGCTTCTGTTCTTGTTTTAGGAATATCTCCTTGGTGTAACAATTTCTGAAATTATAAATGAACAAAGACGAAACTTAAACCCACTCCTACCGTTCCCTCCTGGAGGTAACTCCCGGTAACATCTTAGTGCATTTCCTTAAGGTTTTGTGACGCTGTGGTCATTTGCCTGTGTCATTCAGAGTCACCTTCAACTCGATTCACAGCATCATACTCTCTTTAAGCATCTACCATGAGCTTCCACTCTGCCTTTTTTACTGCTATATGTTCTGTTTCGATAACACCTTTGTTCAGAATAATTTTCAGGCTCTCCGCATCTTGTTTAGATCGGATACCTGAAAGAGGGTACTGCCAGGTGGATACACAGGAATATAATCGAGGATTCTAGGTGTTATCCAGTGACCTTCCCGAGACGCGGTCCCCGTCTGACTTCCACCCTCAGTGCTGATCGCTTTTAAAATAAATTCCCCTTTTCAGACCAGTTCGGATTGACAGAAAGATTGTGACCGTAGTTCTGAGAGTCCCCCTGCATTCCGCAGCGCGTTTCTTCTATTATTTATGTTTTCTATCAGAAGCTACACCTGTCACGCTTAGTGAACCAGTATCGGGCCAGTACTGTTACGGAAGTCCCTGTTTTATTCAGATTTCCTTAGCTTTTACCCGACGTCCCTCTTTCTGGCCCAGGATCCGGCACGGCTTAGCTCTGGCTTCTCAGGAAGGACGCAGGCGAGTATTACCAGTGAGTGAAAAGCTTAAGGAGAGTTTCGGTAAAAATCTCACCAGCACCCGGTCCTTAGGAAGCCCGTGCCTGGTGGCAGGCCAGCACACAGGCTAGTTTCCAGCATCCTTCCTTGAGCCCCACATCTGGACACGGGCTCTGCAGACTCTCCCCTGCCCAGGCCCCGAGGGGACAGGGGTGCTCAGCTCTCATCTCGCAGTCCCGGCAGGAGACTGGGGGCCGCAGTCATGGCCTCAGGATGGAAGCATGACCGGCGATGCCGGAGTCGCGGCCTCAGCTGGGGGCTGGTGGCCTCGGGGAGCCGGGTCCCTTTTCCGGGAGAGGCAGGGGCTGGGCTGTGTGCTGTGTGAGCTCAGGCTCCGGGCATCCACGTTCGGTCATCATTTCCTACTGGAGCTGCACGCAAGGGCACTGGCCTCGTTTCCCGACTTATTTGACAAAACTCTCCAAATGAGCGAGAGGCCGCGCGTGGATGAGGTCAGTAGGCGCGTTCCAGCTGCCGCTCCGTGGCCTGCCCTCCCTGTGACAGCGGCAGCCCCCACCCTCCTCTGTCTTTGTGGTCGGAGCTCTTTCACGGCTGAAAACAAAAGGAATGACATTATTGATTTCTAGAAATGACTCTTCACAAATGTGTTTTGGACAGTACTTTATCCTTGGTGTTCAGCTAGGTAATAGCAAAATGATTTGTTCTGATAAATTACCAAGTGCAGATATTAAGTGAAGCAGTGGAGACGGAGCAGGCTTCTTACTGTTTGCTCAAAAAAAATTTACGCTGTCCCCTTAGCAAACATTTTGGATTTTATGCCATGAGGATTTTCTGAAAATACTGTGTAATGACATAAACTGAATCGTGAAGGGTCTTGAATCAGGGATTAAATGTTTTTAAAAAAAAAAACAGGAAATTTTTGTCTTGTTCCTAAGACACAGCTTGTTGCTGAGAATTTGCCTCCGTCTGAATCTCCACAGACAAGTCCCGGCCCAGTCTTGTCTCTGAGAAGAGAAGACAATAGAAAATGAAGCAACGCTTTTCATGGAAGTTGTGGAAAATCCTCGGTCCATCAGAAACGGCAGAAAAATTCACACCCTTAGGAAGCAGAAGTGAAACGAGACTTTCCTGCTCGCCGCGGCCCCTGGCGGGTACCAGGCCTGGAGCATCCGCGCTGGGTGCGCGCGGTCCCCGCCCCGTCCCCGCAGCCGCCGGGTCACCCGTGCCGCCGGGTCACCCGTGCCGCCCGCTCACAGACGCGCCACTTCCTGGAATGCCTCTTCGTCCATCTCACGTCTCATAAAATCCACTTTTCTGCGTGGGAGTCATGCCTTTTAGAGTCCGTCCAGGCCGCTCCGCCGCCGACTCCGGTCCCCGCGCTGTGAGACGGCGCACGCACAGCCCATCCCGTGAGCCTCGGTCACGGTGACAGGCACCGTCCTGAACTTGGAAGGCCCAGCGACGCGAGCTGGCTGCGGGAGCCAAGTGCGCGCTCCGCCTTCTCAGCGGCCGCGGCCCCGCCGGCGGACCGGGAGGCTGAGGCTTCGCCCGGCTCACCCCGCGGGCACGGCCGCCCCGCGAGGGCACGGCTGGCGGCGGTCCGGGCCCAGGCCGACGCCCCGCCCTCGCCGCGGGCCCGCTGCTGCCTCGCTCCCTTGGGACCGCTGTCTCCACCCCCGCGTCCCCAGGGAAACCGTCCCGCGGGGTCTCCGGCTGTGGCTCTGCCGCCTCCTCCGTCGGTGACCGGCGCTGATCCGGCTCGGCAGGACGCCGCCACACCGCTCTCCATCCTCGGGTCCCTGCCGTCTGGCCACTTAACACCGGGCTCCCTCAGTTCCTTGACCTCCTACTCCCGCGACCTTCTGAGCCCCTTTGCAGCCGCTCAGGGGACCGCGGGCCAGGTCAGCAGCCGCAGCCCGTCCCCCGCAGGACGCAGCTGAGGGTCCCACGCACTGAGTCAGAGCCGACTCAGCGGGCCACCCGCCAGCCCTCCCCTCCGTGTCACGGCTTGTATTCCCCGGGGCACTTGTTTCGCGTCGCAGCACCTGACACTGAACGCCGAAACTTCTCTGTAGGTCTGCGTCCAGGAAGAGCCTGCAGGGCCCGCGTTCAGGCCCGCTGGCCTCGGAGGCCGTGGCTGCCGTGCGCTCACCTCCCAGCGGTGCTGCTTCCGGCCCCGGGGAGCTCTCCAAGCCTCTGCCCACCGCCCCCTGCGCTGGCTTCTTTTCCCAGCGTCCGGATGACAGAGGCCAGCAGAGGAGGTCACCCTGTAACAGCAGGCAATTCCCGCTTCGCGTTGTTCCTGTCCTGTCCCCACGGACCTGGTGGTGGATCCCACTCCCCCTTTACCCAGGAGCCTCACGCTGTGGCTTCCGCTTTTTGCTCCCAAACTCGGCCTGTCCGTCAGCTGCGCCTCTCCTCGCAGCCTCAGACCCTTGCTGGCGACGCTGCTGGGGGTGCTCCTCGGAGCCACTGCTGCTCAAACTGTTTTGTTCACCTGTCCCCATGAATGTTCTTTCCGAGAAAATGCCTCCATCCTCTTATTTCATGTTTACTTCTCCAGTGAACTGTCCATGTTTTTTCCTTTTCACTCTCAGCATTTAAAACGAGTTCTTAGCATCTGGATGCCCTTACGGACGGCAGCCCTTTAACTCCGTAGTCACACCTTCCTGTTACACCCTCTGTTTTCTGTGTTAAATATGTTCATTTAAAGGCCTTTTTTTTTTGGCTGTGCTAATGGCATACAGAAGTTCCCAGGTCAGGGACTGAACCCGCATCACAGCAGTGACAATGCTGGATCCTTAACCCACTGACCCACCCAGGAACTCTGAAAGTTCGCTTTAGATCGTCTTATTGTTTCTGTTTGCTTGGGAGTGAATTCCCTGTTTGCAGACTCGTGCCCTGTGCGCCCGCACGTTTGGTCTCCCTCATTCGGCGCCTCCCTTCCCCCAGGGGCCCCCAGCTCCGAACCCAGGCTTCATGTACATCCTCTCGGGCCGAAGTCCTCTGATCTAGCAGATCTCTGCCACTCACCAAACACAGCACGGTGGCCCCGAGCGAAGGTGGCCGTGGTGCACGTTCTCGGCCATAAAGGGGAGAGCGGGGGGCGAGGGCCGTCCCTGGCCCGGAGCGTTTCCCAGTCCTCCCAGGCCCACCGCCACCTCCTCCCCGGGACCCAGTCCCGCTCCTGGGAAGGAAGCTCCACAGCCCTGGGCTTCTGGTCCTGCCTTTGCTGTCGGAAGTGGACTTGGCTTGCAACCGGGTAGCCTTCTAGGCCTGCTCCCGCCCTGGGGAACCTGGGGGCTCCACAGTCCTCGCGTCGTGAGGGCCTTCTCAGTCCTTTTCAGTCGAGTATGTTAATTTTCTGAGATGCTCCAGGAGGTTTTAGTACCAACTTACAGTCCCTTCCACGGGGCAGAAGGCGCACGGACAAGCCTGTTTAATTTATTCAAGATAGAGCCTCGCGTCACTGGACCCTGTGCGAGGCCACACAGAACGGCACGCTGAGGGCCTCAGAGGCACAGCTGTGTGGCTTAAACGGCCCGTGCGATATGCGCCCGTGGGCCTTGCTGTTCAGTGGAGAGGGAATATGGTGTTTTACTTTGGTCCTTTCTGACATCTCATTGCAGGGTCTGCAGCTAAGCCTTGAACTCCGTGAGCTCTGTTTCCTGGCAGTGCCCTAATTTGGTCTCCGCCTGGAGGCCGTCTCTCACTTGAGAGCCCTTCGCCGGCCAGAAGGATGGTTCTGGACCTTTGACTTTTCACACACGCTCCACTCAAGACTAACGAGGTTGTCTTCAGCTCTTCTCTCAGCTCTCTCCTCCACATCTTCTCAGAGGTGGCAAAAAGAAGGCAGGTGGCACTTTCAAATTCTGCCTGGAAATTTCCTTAGCGAAATCATAACGACCCCAAGGCGTGTTTTCTAGTATTCCGTGTGACCAGAGCTGAAGGTGCAGCTGTGTGTCTGCCCCCAGATAACGACGGTTCCCTCCGCTGGAGTCCTGAACGCCCCCCTCCCTCCTGCAGGGCCCTCCCAACAGCCTCGTCAAAGCTTTTCAAACTTGCGCCTGGCATCCGGTCTCAAAACCAATGTCACATGTTTTGGGTTTTGTTTTGGCAGCTTCCCACCTCTCGGGACCGAATTCTGTTCCAGTTCCCGGCCGCCAGGGAACGGATCACTCCACGGTGCAGAGGTGCAAAATGACAGCCACTGATGACGGACACAGGGTCCGCGGGGCAGAAGTTCCGGGCTGCGAGCTGCTCACGTGGGTGCGGTCAGCTGCAGGCCGGGCGGAGGATCTCAAAGCTCATTTGGGCTGGAGGAAGACGCTGGCGGCTGTCTGCTGCCTGGGGGTCTGCCGGGATGGTGGCCCCGTGTGGCTTGGGCTGCTCACAGCAGGCTGGCTGAGTTCCAAGAAGGGTGTCCTGAGCAGACGCATCTGGGGGTGAGTGAGCCTGGAGACCACGGCGGCAGCTGCAGCCTTTCGTCCCTGGCCTTGGGAGCCACGCCTATTACAGCAGCCGGCACTCCTAATTCTCGCAGGGCCTACGGCCAGTCCCAAAGTCTAGATAGAATCTGTGCCCATCTTTAACTCGTCTGTCTAGCTCAGCTCAGGAGGGATCTCTCTGCCTCCTTGGGCAGGGCCACACCGCCCTGTGTGCGTCCCCGTGTCACTGCCAGGGGCACCCCGCACAGCTGTAACTGCACCTTGGTTTGTGTGCCTGCATGACAGACTCTGGTTCCTTGAAGGTCATGATCTTTACGGTCCCACGACACCGGCGATCCCAGCCCCTCGCAGAGGACTTGGCCAGGGTTAAACATCCGACAGGCATTTGCTGAAGGATGGCTCCTCGGAAATGTGCCTTGTCACGTGCCCCTACTGTCCCCTCTGTCTGCCACACCGCACCCGACTCACCTCCGCAGTCAGTGTCATGTCCCTCCCCGATCCGTGTCTTGTCATCCTCACTCATCCTGTGCCTGGCACTGCGCCCGACGCCTTCAATGAACGTGGCCGAGTGGATAATCGGAAGTGCGGCCGCATAATATTCTATCTGCTATTTCACTAGTGGGGCTTTTCCTAAATAACAGCGCTCTGTCTTCTCGCTACGTTGGGGCCTCCCTGCTTGCCTTGGGGTAAGTTAAAATCTGAATCGTCTTTCCTGTGACTTTGCCTGCCGCTCTTCGCAGAGCTACCCAGACCCTGGGCAGGACAGTCCACTTTGCACGTTGGCCCTGCTCCCCGTGACGGCAGACGTAAGGCTGCACAAGATGCCCGCGGATCCGAACGGCCCGCTTCTCTCTCTCTCATCACTACCTCTGTACCTTTCTCTCCCACCTCTCACCTCAGCTGTGTCTCCCTCTCCCCTTCTCTCTGTCTGTGTCCCTGTCCGGGTGGATCTCTGTAACGGGGTACGGTGCTCTGGTGCTCCACCGAGGAGCCCCGTGTCTTAAAAAAGTTCCCGATCTGTCTGCCTGACTATCTATCTATCTATCATCTATCTATCTATCTATCTATTATCTATCTATCTATCTATCTATCTATCTATCTATCTATCTATCTATTATCTATCTATCTATTATCTATCTATCATCTATCTATCTATCTATCTATCTATTATCTATCTATCTATCTATCTATTATCTATCTATCTATCTATCTATCTATCTATCTATCTATCTATTATCTATCTATCATCTATCTATCTATCTATCTATCTATCTATCTATCTACCATCTATCTGTCATCTATCTATCTATCTGAAACAAACTCTAGAAAACCCCAGATCACACAGCCGACCTTGCGCGGATGCGGTGTAAGTGCCCCGCCCACCGTCCCCGTCAGACGCCGCCCACGCCGCGGCCCGAAGCCTCCGCCTCCTTCTCTGTGTTCAGGAGGCACAGTTGCAACACGTGGTTAAGACCGAGTTCTGTGTATCTTCCAACAAGTGTTTTGTCTACGACAAACCGAATGTATGTAGAAAAGGTTACGTCTGGCTAAATCAGTTGTCAGAGTTGTTGCTCGTCAATCCGAACGCCGTGTAGTTCTGATACGTGTCCTGCGCATGCGGTTTACACCTTCATCTTGCAGCTCACGTGTTAAAAGAAGTATTCGTCAAACACAAGGTAAAAATAAACGTATATAAAAAAAGTGAGACCTATATAATTGCTGTCTATGGTAGTTATTTCTTTGCTATGAAAATCCATGAGTCAAAACTCGAAATTGAGGGAGTTCCCGTCGTGGCTCAGTGGTTAACGAATCCGACTAGGAACCATGAGGTTGCGGGTTCGATCCCTGGCCTTGCTCAGTGGGTTAAGGATCCGGCGTGGCCGTGAGCTGTGGTGTAGGTTGCAGACGCGGCTCGGATCCCGCGTTGCTGTGGCTGTGGCAAAGGCCGGCAGCTACAGCTCCTGTTAGACCCCTAGCCTTGGAACCTGCATATGTCGCGGGTGTGGCTCTTAGATAAAGGCAAAAAGGCAAAAAAAAAAAAAAAACTAAAACCTCGAACTTGAGAAAAAAAAAAAGCTCATCGGTTTGCTAGTGTTGCAAAACAGTAGTTTTCAAAAAACACCCAACAAAACAAAAAAACACTTCAACGTTGGAAAGAAATCCGTATGCACCCGGGGGGCTTCCTACCACCCTCCGTGGCGCAGCGGCTCGGCTCCGCTCGTGCAGTGCGGGCGCGGGGCCAACAGGTGGCACAAACGCCTTTGACTCGCGCGCCGCGCGGCTCCCCGCACGCAGGCTCTGCCCGCCGCCCTGATCGCTCGGCCCCCGGGCTGCAGGGCGCTCCCCGCGGCGCGGTGCAGGGAGGGGGCGAGTCTGGGGTCCGGGTCGGGTCCGCGAGAGGGTCCCTGCGGGCGGGGAGCAGAGCCTGGACGCAGCTCCGGGCGGCGCGCCCTCTGCTGGCCGCCCGCGGACTCGCCGGCCCGTGGGCAAGGCAGGTGCCAGCCGGCAGGTGTGGGTCTGGACAGATGTGGGCGGGGAGGTGCGGGTTGGGCAGGGATGCGCCAGACCAATGGGGAGTGGACGGTCCTGGCCAGGCTGGGACTGGGGTCTGGCTGGTCACCAGCCTGGCTGAGCTGGCCAGGGGTTCAATAGGAGTCAGACAAGAGCTGGACAGGTGCTGGGGCTGGACAGGGCCCCTGCAGGGCTGGGGAAGCGCTGGACCGGGAATTCCCTGCACCCTCGCCCCTTACTGACAGGGGATCCAGAACTGGAAGCTCCTCGTCATTCTTGCTATTATTAATTATTTAGAGTTCAGTTAAACAGCTTCCCAGTCTCTCCCCACAGCAGGGAGCGTGGAGACTCGGACATTCCAGCCGAGCCGCCCCGCGCCCGCCCCTTCTGGGGGGCTCCTGTCTGAGCCAGCCTGCGTGCCAGGCAGGGAAGGCGGGCCTGTCACTCCCAGGTTCCAGCTCACTGGAGAGAAGCCTGCGTGAACCTGTTTTTAATATGTCAAATCAGAAAGCCACTTCCCGGCATTAAGGTGTGAAGGGGTTACAGGCTCCCGCAGGGCCTCCAGGAGACTCTGCAGCGGCTGACAGGCCGCTCCCACCCACAGCGGGCAGCCGAGGGCGGCCTGGGCGTCACTCACACAGCCTCTGCCGGGAAGTGTGCCCTTTCTCGCTGTGAGCGACGCCTCGCACTTGGGGGGGGGGGCGCCTCCCAGGATGCAGAGTCCCCTCCTCGGACTGCGCCTGGAGCCTGGCCTGGCGTGGGTGCCCCAGCCCCCAAGGGCCTCGTGTCACGTACCCGTTTCCCAGAGTCCGTGCCCAGGAAGTTGCTTCACTTGGCCCTCAGTTTAGATCTGGCTCGTTTTCCAGCTCTTAGTGTCAGGCAGAAGCAACCCGGTAGAACCCTGCCTCATGCACCTGCCTGTGGGGGTGGGGAGAGCACCGCTGTGACCCGTGGAGGGAGAAGGGGGCCTTTGCTGGGGGTCAGCCCTGCTCAGGCACCCAGGCCCCTATTTGCATGCATGTCCCATGCTCCCTCCCCAGTAAAGCGGTCCTGTTGTCTCCATTTTACTGATGAGGAAATTGAGTCCCTACGTGACTAATCCGCTGGCCCGGGGCTGATGGAGTAGCCAGCTTGGGTAGGTTTGCACCTGACCCCGGCCACTTTGCAGGCCGGACGTCTTCCCCAGAGAGGGGAGGGCTTCACGGAACGGGTCAGCTTTCGGCAGCCTCTTGGCAGTGCGCTGGGAACCCAGGACATTCAGTCCCGAAGCCAGAAATGATGGACTCGCACAGAAATGACCCCACGGCCCCTGCCGGCTTCCCTTGGAAACCGCCCCCATTGTCTTCCAGGCCTGACCAGGGCCAGGGGTCCTGCTGGGTGCGTGTGACAGGAGCAGAGGCTGCAGAAGCCGAGGCCCCGAGGCGGAGGCGGGAGCGGGGGTGGGGGCGGTGACTTTAGGATGAAGCTCTCCGCTGGGATGCGTGCCTCTCAAGGTCACGTGCGCCAGCATGGTGAGTGCTTTCATTCCAACCCCAAATTACTGGAACTGGGGAAAGGTGGGTGAATTCAAAGAGGGCAAAGGACAAAGCACGTGCAGTCTCAGCACTGCATCTGTTTCAGGCTTTGCAGGACAAGCACTGGACGTGGTTCTTCGTGGGACCGCAGCTCGCGGCCCTGTCACGGCTGAGGGAACATCTGCTGAGAGCTGCCCACACCTGCTTTTGTCTGAGGGGATTTATGAGGCTGACATTTTAAGAAGTCAGAAGTTTAGCTCATTTCAAAGCCAGTGGAACAGTCTAAAACCGTGTTGCCTCCTGGTGGCCGTCCATCCGGACTGAAGGCTGACTTTGAAGCAGCGTTGACCTTTCCAGCGTCTAGAAAACGCAAGGTGCGGCGCTTGGGGCAAGCGCAGAGTCAAATCCTTTCCTCTTTAATTGATTCCATTTAAAAACCGTTATGCGGGGACTACATCGTTCATTGCCAGCTATTTTCACAAAATCGGTAACGAAAACGTGAAAACCGCAGAGAAGGGATACAAACCGTCAAATCCAGGAAAACAACCCGGAACAACTGGTACACCTGAGTCACGTTCGGCCTCGTGCTGAGCAAAGACAAGCAAATTCTGGAAACAACGACCCCACAAAATGTAAACACCGCTTTCACCCACCACGCTGACACACACTCAGCTTTGGGGGCCGGTGCCGGTCCCGGCTCGGGGCAGCGAGAGCGACCCTGTGGGGACCGGGTGGAGGCGAACGTATAAAGCAGGTCAGCTCTACCGGAAAGCCTCCTGCGTGCCAGTCGAGAAAGCTTGGTGTAGTCGCTTTGACCTAGCAATTCCCCTTCTAGAAAAAGAAAAAGAATCCCAGGGAGGCCAGAAATAAACATTTACGTAACTCTCCTCCCAGTGAAATTTGTAACTGGGGGAAAACTGGAAAGAACGCACTTCTGTAAGAGCGGGGCGTTGTTCAGCTAAATGCAGTGGACCAGGTGGCTGGGCTGTTTCAGGGGCTGCTCGGAGACATGGAGACAACTGCGTACTGTGAGGTTAGGAGAAAAGCAAGATAGGAAATTGTATAAACAGGACATAGAAATTAAAAAATGTATATACATTTGCATATATGTGCATATACACACGTTTACACAGACCAAGCAGACACATATGTGCTGGTATGTAAATCTATTTCTGACGGCTGGAGGGAAGCGTGATGACAGGGGGGTGAGGTGGCAGAGACGTCTCGGTGAGGAGGTTTAATGAGTCATTTTAAAAGATGTATTATTTCACATGTTCCACATTTTCTAAAGACTTTTTTGCTTTCCTAATGACAAAGAGCAATGAAGGTGTTTAACCCAAGCGTCCAGCCTCCCTCTTGCATCCTGCCCTGGCAGCCTTGTCAGGAGATACTGTGTTTTATTTTTTTTTCTTTAAAACGATTTAGTTATGTATTTTATTGAAGTATAGTTGATTTGCAGTGTCGTGCCAGTTTCTACCGGGCAGCAAAGTGAGCCGGTCGCACATACAAGCACATTCTTTCTTACATTATCTTCCATCACGTTCTCCCCTGAGAGACCGGCTAGAGTTCCCTGTGCTGCTCGGCAGGACCTCATTGTTATCCGCGCTCAGTGTCACAGTTGGCATTTACGAACTCTTATTATTGCAGTTGATCAAGGAACCTAAACCAGCGCGCCCTCATCTCGCCTGACCCATGGCCCTGGAGTGGCTTTGTGCCCCTGGACCTCAGAGTCCACTGTGCCAGGGGTGCCCACCCCAGGTCCTAAAGGTCCCCGCTAGCTGCTGCGGTTCAGGGCGACCGTCCACAGGCACAGGGCACCTGGACATGAGCCCGCGCGATCCCAGGCCCCAGGGGCTTCTCGCCCGGGAGCCGGACAGCAGACGCCTCCCGGGCTGCCTGGGGGGTCGCAGGAGGGGACATCACAGGCTGAGCCAGCGCGGCTCCCCAGGCTCCCGGCCCCACTGTCCACTGTTGCTGGCCTACATTCCGGTTTCTGTGGTGGCCCGGAGGCTCCCGTCTGACCGCGCCCCCGCGGCCGTCCCGGCCTCTCCGATGCAGGCGGCCGTCCCGGCCTCTCCGATGCAGGCGGCCGTCCCGGCCTCTCCGATGCAGGCGGCCGTCCCGGCCTCTCCGATGCAGGCGGCCGTCCCGGCCTCTCCGATGCAGGCGGCCGTCCCGGCCTCTCCGATGCAGGCGGCCGACCCGGCCTCTCCGATGCAGGCGGCCGTCCCGGCCTCTCCGATGCAGGCGGCCGTCCCGGCCTCTCCGATGCAGGCGGCAGGTGCATCGTCAGTGCGCCTGGGCGGCTCCGGGGGGCCGGGCTTCTTCCGTCTCGCTCTCGCTTGAACTCATCGAGCCCCAGCTCCCAGGGGCAGGTAAGCACGCGTCCCGCCTGCGCAGGGGTTGGAGGGCGGCAGCGTATCCTGTCCCCCGGCGACAATTGCTGGCTTTCCCTGAAGTGCCGTGGGAGACTGAGATAGGATCCGGGACAAGAAAACCAAGCACGGGGCTTGGCCAAGGAGTCGAGGCGCAGTTAAAGCAAGGCTGAAGTCTGTGTGTGCTAAGGTTTCACTACGCTTTTCCTCCAAGAACTGCTCCTCCTAAAACTGCCCTGTGCCAGTCCTGGTCCCTCCCGGGTCGACCTGCTTTTCGCTCAGAAGAACGAGCGCTCAGGCCCTGAGCTGGGCCGGCCGGGTGCGGCCCCGGGGTCTCCTGACGCACACGCACCAGCCTGACGCCGGAGTCTCTGGTGCGAGCGTGGAGCCGATGCAGGCGGGGCCCGTGACTGCAGTCAAGCGAAGGGGACTGGAGGAGCAGCACCCATGGGCTCGTCTCCCTTCTGCACAAGCGCGGGCGCTTCTGACGTGAGCCCGGGTCTTTGAGCGCAGGTCCGCCGGCTGCACAGAACAGACTTCTGTTTACAGCTGGGTCTCCTTCCGGTGGGTCGAGAACATCCAAACGCTTGCGGCACCACCTGTGGGAAGAATCCTTCGAATCCTAGACGACCGTCCCTTTTTTGGTTATTTTATACAATATTAATTCCATAGTAAGTATCGAGTGCCCTGATCTTTTATGGTTATTTAATCCAATATTAATCCCACAGTAACTGTTTTAAGTGACTTTTCTTGCTAGCAAGTTTTCCACAAGTGTTTCGCTTGATTTTCCTAAGATAGTTCTCGCTTGGCATTCATGAAATTTTATAACGTTTAATTAATTTACATATTTAACGATAGAAATGTCATCAACAGGAAAGAAATTTTGAAAAACTAAATACGCCTTTTGGTTACTAGTCGGATTCGTTTCTGCTGTGCCACAAGGGGAATTCCTAAATACGCCTTTCGGGAAGCAGCCGAGCCACGGGCTGCTGGCAGGTGGACAGGTGCCGGGGGAGCGGCCTCACGGCCACGGCGCTGGGGGCGGGAGGCTGCGTCTGAGGAAAGGGCCAAGAGGATGCTGTGGGTTGACTGCGCCCCGGCCCCAAATCCGTATGTTGACGTCCCAGCCCCCAGGGCCTCTGAATGTGCCCTTATTGAAAACAGGGTCTTGGCAGCGGTAAGCGAGGTAAAATGGGGTTATTAGGATAGCCCCTAGTGCAGTGGGCGTGGCGGCCTCGCGAGAAGGAAATCTGGACACAGAGAGGTGCTGCCTCTACACGGCCGGCGTGGCGGACATGCCAGCCGACCACCAGAGGCTAAGAAGCAGCGAGGAAGGGTCTGCCTCGGCCTCCGGGGGACCCGGCCCTGCCGACGCCGCCGTCCCCGGGGGCCTCCTCACAGCGAGGGACGCGTTCCTGTCATTTAGGTCGCCTGCTTTCTCTGGGTCCTCGGGAGTGCTCCGGGCTCCGTTCTCAGACCTCCTCTCCTGGTCCTCACTCGTTCTCGCTCAAAGATCTGGTCCAGCTCGGGCCTTAACCAGCATCCGTAGACCAACCATCCGGAGAGCCGTGTCCGCGGTTCACGCCTCGCCCCGAGTCCGAGCCCCAGAACCACCTGCCTGCCCGCCCCTTAGGGGCACCTCACTGAGCGTGGCCAGCACCTGGAACGTGGCTTCTCCCCCAGACCTGCTCCCCAAGAGGAGTTCAGGGCAGCGCCCTGGAGAATTAGAGCCAGAACTGGGGCAGGAGGAAGGGGCGCCCCCCGGGGGAGCCCTTCTTCTGATGTTACGACTGGTTCGCAGTGACCCACCCTCCTCGGAAGCCTGCCGGTTGGAAAGCCTGTCTGCGGGCACCAGAATTCTAGAAGGAGAGCTGCCTGGTTCTGGAGGAGAGACGCAACTCAAGGAGCCCAAGGAAACACTGCACACGGCTCCGATATTCTCAGAGAAGATTTAAGAAGACAGTGCATTTTTTAAATAAGAACATGTTCAGAATCACCAAGAAGCAGGAAAGTTATGCCAGAAGGCAGGACCAGGGACTTTGAACTTCCAGGAGAACGTGACATTCCACACGGAAATACACGCTCGCGATGCAGACGCTGGTGTCCTCCCAGGCCCGGCTGCAGCCTTCTCTCCTGAGCGGACTCCCGCCTGCCCCCCAGGCACTGGCAGGTCCTCGCCGATGGGCCTTCTCTGGCTGCAGGTGCCGAGCTGCAGGCTGGAAGTTCCGGGGGATGTTAGGCAGAGCACTCTGGCTGGGACGACAGGAGCCTGCGCCACCAGAGGCACCCGGAGGTCCTCGCGTGCGTGCGGTGGCTGCCTGCACGTTCAGGTGCATCGTGGTGGTTTGCTTTTCCTTTTCTTCCCCGACTTCCTGCCTCCCTTCCAGGGCCCCCTGGGAGTGCCTCCCAGACAAACTGCTTGCAGGCGGTGCCTTGTCTTGGGGGTGCCCAGGCTTAGACGCAAATCAAACTGTCTCGGCTGTGAGGATAGTACAGAGAGGCTGTAAACGTGTGTTCTCCTCGTTTCGGTGTTAGGGTGCTACGTGAGGGTGCACTCCAGCAAAACCACGGGGGAATCAGGAAGGCGTGCTCTGGGAGGACAGTGGACACGGCTCAGGACAAGGAGAAACGGGTCAAGGCCCGGAGCAGCAAGCCCAGCAGGAGAGAGGTCTGCAGGAGGGGAGAGGACAGTGGTGGTGGGAGATTCCATTGATTTGATGGTGCCCTCAAAGTGTTAGAGCTCAAGGGCAAGGCACAAGCAGTTAATGCAAGAAAAACAAGGCAATTAGAGACTCCAGGGAAACCAAAAAGCTGTCAGAAGAAGGAGGTAAATGATAGCCTATGGTCCCCCTTTGCAGTGAATAACATGCAAATCTGTAATGTAAAAGTGGTTCATTTTAGACTCAGTCAGATCAAGTCAGAGAACACTTAGTTATGATTACGGAGCAGAATACAAATGCTCTCACACTCGGTGATATAAAGGTAACGTTTAAGAGAGTTTGGGGGGCGGGGGGGGACGATGAGCAAATGGAACTAGGACAGAAGTTACAGCCTCCTCTCCTGATGCAGCAAAACGCTCTGTCGCTAACGCAGCAAGATGTGGTCTGAAGTGACCAGGTGACTGACACGGTGGCCATTGCAGGTGGAGGGGAGGTGGGGTAAGTGAGCTGAAGCCACACCTCCCACTGCTGGGCGTCAATCGGTTATACCCAAAGTCGCTATTTAGATGAAGAGCGCTATAAACGTGTTATTAAGGGATGTGGGGTTAAATATAACCAGAGGAACTAATAAAAGCCGCAACTGAGGGTGGCTTTCTATGGGGCAAGCGCGCTGTTGATTTTTTTACCACTTGTTTTAAAAGGCAGCATTCGGATACGTTGCTTTTGCAACCATTTAAAAAATGCAGTTTAAAATTTTGGTAATGTAGTGCCCCCAAAGCTACCTTTTTCTTGTTTCCACCATGCAGTTCATTTTAAAGCTAAATGTACGTTGTTTTTAATTGCCTGTCAGTCCGGTTTGCTCCTGCCACCGACCCTCCCTTGGGACGGGTAACTGAGAACTGGCTGTAAAGGGGCAACGAGCTTAAAACAGCTGCCCTGCAGGAGAACGACACGGCATCCTGGCTGGACGACTAACTCCCAATAGCGAATATCTTCATGGTGACATTTCCCC
Organism: Catagonus wagneri; assembly: GCA_004024745.2. Classification (NCBI taxonomy): domain Eukaryota; kingdom Metazoa; phylum Chordata; class Mammalia; order Artiodactyla; family Tayassuidae; genus Catagonus; species Catagonus wagneri. The sequence goes on along the minus strand of PVHT020000009.1, from coordinate 23,827,690 downwards.
TGTGACACCTGCGTTTCAATGACATGGAGGTCTGTAAAAGGGGAGTAAGTGGCTAATGGCACCGTGGTGACATGTCCTGCGCATCTGCTGTCACGGAGGCCCCCCCATGCCGGAGTCTGCCTGCCGCGTGGACCCTGCGTCTTCGCGCCGCAAATTTACGTAATTAAACCTGAGCAGAATCACCCTCGTTATAACCACGTCTGCTGATAACTTCCAAATCACGTGGTCCCAGGATCCAGTGGTGACAGGAGGTCCCATTCTATATTTGGCTACTAACAAACCAGGCACTTCCCCCCACGTGCAGAAACAGACAAATAAAAGGAGCGAGTTCAAATCGACCCGCAGGGAGGGGCTGGAGAAGGTGGCTGAGAAAAGCCACGTGCTCTTCATTCCGGGGTGTGAAACGTAACGGCACAGCCTAGCGCCTAGATAACTTCGTAACTGGAGTTAGTGCCATCTCCCAGGTCATTATTGGGTGGAAATAACCATTTTTCCTCGGTAACGGGAAAGCGCTGGAAAGCCGCAGCTTCATGCAGGAGGACAGCCCCGAGTCCCCTCAGTCGTGCTGCCTCGTTTCCAAATGGAGGCTCTCAGGGCCCGAGGCTGAAGCAATCGGGCCTCCGAGCCCGGCCCCTCGGCGGTGCCGCCGCCTGTGGCTGCTCCGAACTGAGTTGTTTCAGCGCCGTTGTTAGGCGGTCAGGCCAGACCCGTGAAAGCGGTTTACGCGTTTCAACCGGCTCCTCCCAGTACTTCAGGGACCGTGACGCCGTCAGTGCTGTGGGCAGAGGCTTCTTCCCTGTAACGCGCTGCTCTGTGTAAAAACAGCGAACAGCAAGTTGAATACAATTATAAAGGCAGAGACCCCCCCCCCTCTTCTTCTTTGTTTTTTGGCTGCCCTGTGATGAGCGGAGTTCCCCAGCCAGGGATCAGATTCAAGCCACAGTTGAGACCTCAGCCCCGGTTGTGGCGTCGCCGGATCCTTAGCCCACTGAGTGCGCCAGGGATCGAACCTGCATCCCAGAGCTCCCAAGATGCCGTCCACGCCACTGTGCCACAGCGGGAACTCCAGGGAACACCTGCTGTGGAGAGGCCGTGCAGCCAGTTGGTGACACACATGGCGCTAGAATCAGGCGGGTCCAGCGCCTGCCGACGCGCGGCCGCAGCAGGTGCCCGCCGTGGTCAGCGTGGGGCGTGGGCGCCACCCCCAGGGCCGAGTTGGAGGAGCTGGCGGACAGTTCCCGTGGCCTCAGGCACAGTCCGAGGGAGGCTAGAACGTGCTGGGTGAGTATTTGAGAAGCCGGTGCTTGTTTCCACAGAGAGGGGGAAGCCTGGCTGTCCCGTCGCGCCCAGACCACGGCTGTCCCAACACAGGGTGCACAGAAGTTCTGCGACGGACGGCCTGGATGCTGTGTCCTGGCTGTGTGTCCTCTGAGGGCCCCTGCCGTGGGGACAAGCTGAGAGAGGGCCTCAGGGAGGTGTGTGCCCTGGAGGCCAGACGCCCGGCCCTGGAGGCCGGTCAGCGAGGGGGTGACTTCACCAAGCGGAGGGCAGAGAGGCGACCTGTCCCCCGACCCCGACTCCTGTGAGGCTGGCTCCCTGGTTCTGCCTCCGCCCGAACATGACAACAGACGCGTGCACAGGAAGAGTTTTAAGACGAACCTGGGGGATCTCCTGATAAGTCATTTCCCACTTAAAATTCACACAGGCTGGGAAATACGGAGCTCCCATCCTGGTGCCATGACATGCAAATTCTGCCACTCTCAGCATGTTCCAGCATGTTCCACACCCAGCATGTTCCAGAATGTTCCATGCCCAGCATGTTCCATAAAAGGCCCTCCCCTTACCATTTTACTGTTTAAAAAATTATTATTTTTGACTGTGGGAGGAATCCATGCCCATTATAAACTGAGAACCACAGCACTTACTGGAACCCGCACACGGTTAAGAAAGATTGACCTGTAGTGTCCTTAGGTTGATCTCGGGAGGATTTTAGCGGCCGTGACAGCCAGTGGGAAAAGGCCGCCTCCCTGGACTCTGCCAAGCAGGGCACCTCTGTGTTCCTCAAAAGCTTAAAAAAAAACTCAGCAGGAAAATCCAACAACAGTTCATTCCTTTTTCTAAGTAATGAAAGCATTTCAATATTCAGATTCTCCCTGAATTCAGCTTTTGCCACTTCCTGTCCATTTCCACGTGGTAGCTTCTCATTTTGCTTTTTAAATTAGCCTTTAATTGGAGCCTTTCTTTTCTCTTCGAAGAGTGATTTAAGATTTTGTTCTTCAAAGAGCAAAATTGCTTTTTATTGTAAACCCTTGTTTGTTTTTTCCAGTTTTCTTTTATTGTCCTTAAACTGTGGTGGAAACGCACCATCCAGTAAATTCATTAAGGGTTTTCCTTGAGAACCGGCCTGTGAGTGCTTTCTATGAAGGTCTGAGGGCTGTTCCGAGTGACGGAGGAGGGCCTCTGTCTCACAGAGCAGTTTGCCTCGTGCTGCTAAACTGACGATTTGTTATCACAAATCGCGGATCCTGCCGCTTCTCCACGTGATCTGTCCCAGGCTGAGGGACGTGTTGGCCTCTGTTAACCCCTGGCGTCACGGTACCTTTCTCCTTTGTTTCTGGCGGTTTCCTTCCCGGGTATCTAGCTGGCTAAGGCTGGGACGGCCCTTTCTTCACCGTGCTTCATGTATCTTGTTGATTCAAAGTGTTACATCTGGAGTCTAATATGCGGCACAAAGAACCTGTCTACAGAAAAGAAACAAACTCAGGGACTTAGAGGACAGACCTGTGGTTGCCGAGGGGGAGGGGGACGGAGGGGGATGGACGGGGAGTCTGGGGTTAGTAGATGCAAACTACTGCATTTGGGGTGGGTAAGCACTGAGGCCCCGCTGGACAGCACAGGGAACTGGATCTGGTCACTTGTGTGGAACACGATGGAGGATGATGTGAAAAAGAATGTATTTACATGCACAACTGGGTCCCTTTGCTGTACAGCAGGTGTGGACAGAACTCTGTAAATCAGCTAAAATAATTTTCTTTTTAAAAAATGCCTTCTTTACCTGTTTGGGGTCCCGTGTTTGACTGATGCTCACCGCTGACATTTAGGTGTGGCGACTGGGCCACTGGGCCGGGTCCCTCCCCCTCCCCTGTGGAACCGCTCCTCCTGTACCCAAGGCAGCGCTCGTCCCCACGGCTCCAGCGAGTGGAGACACTTCCGGGCCCTCGACCTGGGCCTGGCCCCCCGTGAGTCCTGGACGTGGGATGTTAAACCCGGGGAGCAGACGAGTTGACCTGCAGCCCGAAGCAGAGCCCTCGGCCGAAACGCAGACCCTCAGCAAGAGGTCCCGGCTTGTTGTTTTAAACTTCTGACATTTGAAGGTTGTCCAAGCAGCGTTTGGTCAGCAAAAATCTGACTTTCACATTATTTCAAAGACCTCTGCAACAGATTGCCTAGATATGGAGGCAAGTTCTTCTTGTTAGGGAAGTGAGTTCTCACAGACTCTGAGCTTGTATGAAAGACACCCAGATATCTTTAGATGCACTGTTTGAGGTTTAAGAAGCTTTCCTTCATGATGCTGTGAGTAAAACTGGCATTTAAGAAAACACCAGCTGGGAGTTCCCTGGCGGCTCAGCAGGTCAAGGATCTGGTGTTGCCGCCGTTGTGGCTCTGATCACTGCTGTGGCTCAGGGTTGATTCCTGACCCTGGAACTTGTGCCTGCCAAGGGCATGGCCAGAAACAAACAAACAACACCAACAACAGAAGAAAAGCGTTAACTGTTAAAAGACAAAGGGCCATCCGTCTGCCTTTATGAGACACTTATAAATGGAGCAATGATGGCGGCCAAAATCAGACTGAAATCCGTAGGGAAGTTCAGGCTTTGACGTCTGTGACTTCCCCGTGTGTCTCTTCACATACTAAATATTCCTTCAAACCAAGTCCCCCAGTCCCTGAAACGGGGTGTGCTCGGCACGAAAGTCACCCTTGAGCAGTGACACCCATGCGTGGCCGCTCAAAGGAGCCGTGTGGAGGGGCCGAGGGCCTGGGAGCTTGAGTTCCGGCAGGTGTGGGTGAGGTGGGGGGACCATGACTTCTCCCTTCATATCCGTATGTATTTTAAGTTAATTTAAACACATTTTCACGCATTCTTCCAAAATTTTTTTGGGTTTAACAAAACATTGTGCAGATAGAAATAATCTGTTTTTTTCCTCCCTGTGGGTAACTTTTACTTTTCACTTTTGCCGTCTCTCTGCTGTCCCTCTCGTCAAAGGGCTGGGCAGCAAGACTAACCAGCTGCCACCAGGTACCAGCCAAGGGCAGGCCCCCTTAGTGTAATTTTCTTAGTGTAAGTAACTTAAAGCGGATTACTTTCAGTTCCCAGCTCCCAACTACATTATTTTCACGTGACCTAGTTGTCATTATCTGATGACTGGTAAACTATGAATTCCAATAGATTTGGCCAAGTTTCTTTCCTAAACGCTGTCCTAGCCTTCGCTTCATAACTGGCCCTTCGTCGACAGCCCCTGACAGTTCTGGAAGGGGAGGGAGGCGTGTCCTGGAGGAGCAGCCTTGGCCCCCCCGCGTCTCCTTCACTCCCGATCTGAACCTCCCTCTGACACTCCTGGTCACCGCTCGTTGGGTTGTCCCCATGGCAGGCCATCCCTCGGCCCCGCCGGGTGTCCCGCAGTCTAACTCGGTTCCGTCCACCCGGAGACGGCCTCCCAGCCCGCAGGTGAAGGGCGCAGCCCCAGAGGCCGCCCCCACTCCAGATGGGCCACCCCGACTTCCACCCGAGTCGCTCACATCCGAGGCCTCACAGCGCCTCCCCGGGGTCAGCTGCCCGGCTGCGGCGGCTCACGCACTCAGGGGAAGTCGCCTTTCGTTCATCAAAGGACGCGATGAAGCCGCAGGGGAGCAGTCGGGGCAGAGACGCCCAGAGCGAGGGCTGGGAGCGTCCCGGGCACGCGAGCCTCTGTCCCCGTGGGGCCGGCCGCCTCCCCTCCGGGTGCGCTTGCGATCAGCTTCCCGGGAGCTCCCGGAACTCCGCGCTCTGGGGTTTTGTGGGGTTCCCTCCCACGGGCAGGGTCCTCCATCCCCCCGCTTCCAGCCCCTCCGGTCCCTGGAG
>PVHT020000009.1:23769672-23821570 GCA_004024745.2 Catagonus wagneri | reverse complement strand
GAGACGCCCAGAGCGAGGGCTGGGAGCGTCCCGGGCACGCGAGCCTCTGTCCCCGTGGGGCCGGCCGCCTCCCCTCCGGGTGCGCTTGCGATCAGCTTCCCGGGAGCTCCCGGAACTCCGCGCTCTGGGGTTTTGTGGGGTTCCCTCCCACGGGCAGGGTCCTCCATCCCCCCGCTTCCAGCCCCTCCGGTCCCTGGAGGAGCTCCAGGCTTCTAGCCGGGCTTGGTCTTTCTGGTGACCGGCCCCCGGGGCCCGAGGGGGCCGACTCTGGGCGGCTCCATGGGACCGACGGTGCTCCTGTCACCTGTCACCCGGGGTTGCAGGGTCTGTGCCAGCAACCGACGCAGCAGCCAATACATGTGCTTTCTAACTCCCACCCAGAAGAAGCTCCGCGAGCCCGGGGCCTCACCGCCATGCTTGAGAAGAGCCCGGCCCCTCACAGCCACAGCCCTCACTCTCGCCCATCTTTTGAGAATTTCTGCCAAATGCTTATCAATAGCCCCTTTGACTGTGCAGAGTCGCGCGAACAGCTTCACCAGACATGAAACGAATCGCCGGCTCTCAGCCAAAGTCAGTGGAGAAACAAATTCGAGGAATGACATGGGCCGGTGCCGGGCGTGAAAAGAAGCATCCCAACAGATTTATTCCTAAAAGTAAATCGGATTAACAATATAAATATCAAAGGAGGTAAGTCACAGTCAAGCATGGCACAGGTAAGACAGAATGTACTCATCATCTTATGATTGTTATTATGGGAACAGGCTTTTTAAAGTTGGGCTTTCCCTTTAATGAAACTGTCATCATGCAAAAATACTGACAAATCTTAGACTTCAGTTTCGGTATGTAAAACAGGGAAATTGCATGCATGTTTGTGAAATTTTTATACAAATCTCCTATTTGGGATAAGCATTAATTAATGTAGGAAAATGCATTTTGTGTTTTGTTTAAATAATCAAGTGATGAGCGTTAATAACAAACACAAACAAACCCTTTGTGAATTAATATGCTAAAAAGCCTCCTTGTTGCAGACATCCATCTGCGGTGCTTAATTTTAACCCAGTGCAACAAGGTAAGCTATTTTCAGGAGAGATGCGAAGGAGAAGGAGGAGCTGGAACCGGGCCCTTCCTTCCGGGAGACGGTCGGCCGGGCCCGCAGCACTGGCACCCGTGGGAGTCTCCACAGCGCTTCTCCACTTCCCTTCAAAGCAAGGTGCACGTTTCACTCTCACGAAAGAGAACTCATAATTCTGTTTGCCGCCCTTGAACGAGAGTGCTAAAGAACTGGCAAAGGGAGGCCGAGAGGGGAAAGCATCTTTTGGCAAATATTCTCCTCACCCCGCATGGCTGGTGCTCATCTTTGGAATAATGGGTAGCGGGAAGACTTGCCAGCTGGCTGTCCAAACCACTGATGAATTTCATGGTCCGGAGTGAAGTTGGGAGCTCCCTGGTGGCGCAGCGGCTTAAGGGTCTGGTGTTGTCACTGCACCAGCTCGGGTCCCTGCTGTGGTGCAGGTTTGATCCCTGGCCTGGGAACTTCCACAAGCAGCGGCTGCGGCCAACAGGCAAAATCAAGCAGAACAGAACGAAGTCAGAGAAAAGAGATCCCCGGGGATGTGGTCCTGGGTGACCTGCCCTCCCACCACATTTGCCCCCTTCTGGAATTTCAGCGAAAGTGACCCAGTTGGCTCAGATGAATGAAAATGCAAAGGACGCGGGGTGGACTAAGACAAACAGGCTTACCTATTCAAACATTTCTCAAGTGAAGTCCTACTTTATTATTTTCTTGGCCACGCTCAGGGCATGTGCAAGTTCCTGGGCCAGGGAGCGAAACTGAGCTGCAGCAGTGCCAGTGCCAGAGCCTTAATCACTAGACCACCAGGAAACTCCCCAAATCCTACTTTAAATAAACCCAGGAGACAGCACGGAATCTCCTTTTTAAACCTGCATTTCTTTCTTCTTAAGCATTATTTTCAGGGTGATCAAAAAAGGAGGCTTGAGATTTTCCTTCTTTCTTTTCATTCTTTTTAGGGCCACACCTGCAGCATATGGAAGTTCCCAGGTTAGGGGCTGAATCTGAGCCAAACCTGACAGCCTGTGCCATAGCCACAGCCACGGCAACACCAGATCCCAACCATGGCAATGCAGCAGTGGCAACGCCGGATCCTTAATCCACTGAGTGAGGCCAGGGATCGAACCTGCATCCTTGTAGACACTGTGTCGGCTTCTTAACCCCCTGAGCCACAAGGGGAACTCCGAATTGTATCTTTTTCCATCCTCTCTCCACTCAGACAGGGCTCAGGTGTCACCCTGTTGAAGCAGAGAGGTGGCTGAGATCACACACACTGGCCGCCCTGTCTCTGAGCCCAGTGCCCCCGAATGGTACCGCCTGGAGGAAGAGCCAGCCTTGCTCCTGGGCTGCCTCCTTCCATCCTTAGGGAGCGGGTGCCCCTTCGCTGCCCCTGCCCTTCACTGCCCCCTCCTTGTCCCTGTCGGCCACTCCCAGGTCGCACATCTTCTCCCTCCTGAACCTCCTTCCAAGCATCCAATTCTGATAGTCAGGGCCCTGATGCTGCGTGGCTGCTAGTTTGTTTATTTATTTAATTTACTTTTTTAGGGCCGTGGTGTGGCATATGGTAGTTCCCAGGCTAGGGGTCGAATCAGAGTTGTAGTCACCAGCCTACACCACAGCCACAGCATCGTAGGATCCGAGCCGAGTCTGCGACCTACACCACAGCTCACGGCAACGCCGGATCCTTAACCCACTGAGCCAGGCCAGGGATCGAACCCACAACCTCATGGATCCTAGTTGTATTTGTTTCTGCTGTGCCATGATGGGAACTCTCGGGGAGCTTGCTTTTTTTTTTTTTTTTTTTTGATATTGAGCTGTATGAGTTTATACATGTTGAATATTAACCCCTTATTTGTCATATCATTTGCTAGTGTTTTCTCCCATTCAGCAGATGGTTTTGTGTTTCTGTTTCGTTGATGGTTTCCTTTGCTGTGCAAAAGTTTTTAAGTTTAATTAGGACCCATTTGTTTATTGTTGCTTTTATTTCCTTTACTTTAGGAAATGGAGCCAGAAAAAATCTGATTTTTCAGAGATATTTTCCTCTGGAAGTTTTATAGTACCCAGTCTTACGTTTAGGTCTTTAATCCATTTGGGGTTTGTTTTTGTGCGTGGCGTTACAGAAGGTTCTAATTTCAGTCTCTGACGTGGAGCTGTCCAGTTTCCAGCACACTTACAGGGGACACTGTCTTCTCCGTTGTATGTTTTGTCTCTGTCGCTGCAGTTTAATTGGCCGTAAGCGCCCGCGTTTATTTCTGGCCTCTCTCTTCCAAATCCGTTGGGCATTCTTCTGTGTCACCTAGTCTGCTGTGAACTTTGTCTGCTGTGTTTTTAATTTCAGTTATTGTATTCTCCAGTTCTGACTGGTTCTTTTCCGCATTTTCTAGTTCTTGTTAGAATTTGTCCTCTGTTCAACTCTTCTTTTCCCTAATTCAGTTAGCATCCTTATTGCTAAAGTTTTGAACACTTTATCTGGTAAATTACTTATTTCTGTCTCATTAATTGTTTTTTCGGGGTTTTTACCTATTCTTTCATTGGGAACAAAGTCCTCTGTCTTTTCCTCTTGCTTAACTTTCTCTGTCTCTATGGAATTAGGTGACAAGTTACATATTCTGGTCCCGGCGTGGTGTCCTTGTGTGGGACCGTCCCCAGGTGGCAGGTGTCACCTTGGTAGGTGGTGGGGCTGAGGACGGGGAGCTAGAGCAGGGCCAGGTGCGAGTTGGGGGCTTCTCCTCCGCTTCTACTTATGTCACCCTGTGGAGCTGGGGGCAGGTCCCAAGCTGTTGGTTCGAAAGCTCCGAGGGTCAGTCTTGTGGGCGTGGCCGCCTTTCCCTGCGTGTTCTCCCTGCTCCGAGTGGCGTCCTCACCTCGAGGCGCGCAGCGCAGGTGCACACGGGCTGGAGTGGGCACTGGGCACGGCTCGGACTGGCTGGCCGCCGGCCGCGGAGTCCCAGCTGGCGTCCCACCCACACGGCACGGCAGCCCTCGCCGAGTGGAGCTGCACCCCGGAGCTGCCGGCCAAGCGGGCGGTGGGCTCAGGCCGGCAGGCACAGCAGGACGGCGGGGAGAGGACGCCAGCTCCGGGGCAGTTTCCACCTGCCTCCTCCCCCTTGTTCAGGACTTAGCAGGTGCACGCAGGCTTTTCATGGACGTGGGTTAGGCCCCTCACAGCCCCGCCGGTTCCACTGGTGTTCAAACCCATCAAGGGGACTTGCCTTCCCGCTGGGGAGCCCGGGGCTGTGGGCACGTCTGTTCTCACCACCCACGCCCCCGCAGGGTCCCTGGGCCCACGTAACCCTCCCTCCCCGCCCCCTCCCGGGGCCCAGGGCCCACGTGCTCCCTTCTGCCCTCCCACCGGGAGTGCGTGGGTCTTTCTCGGCTCCTCGTGCAGGGGTCTCCCTGCCAGACTCCTGCTTGTTTTCAGGAAGAATCCATCCGCCTGCTGATGCGCTGTGGGGAAGGGGCTCCGCGGCTGCCGGCCCCCACCTCCGGCCGGGGCTGCTTGCTTCCCGAGCTCGGCAGGCCAGCCTGGCCGGCGCCCTCCTGACTCGCTTCTCAGCCAGGCCCCGCGCGGCGGCCGCGGCCAAGCGCCCCTGGGTGGCGGGCCTCGGGGAGGCGTCCGTCAGCTCCCGGGCCGGGCTCCGGGCAGAGGAAGGCGGCCCCGCGGAACTCAGCGCTGGGTCCCCGTCCGGAATCCTCAGGCCCTGAGAGGAGTCGGGCTGGAGATTCGACGGCCCTGGTTCCCGGAGCTGGTCGCCTCGCCAACCCCACGGCCATTCTCACCAGCGACGATTCTGCTTGGCAGGTACTGAGAGTCACCTGGTGGAGGGAAAGACGCTGAGCCCAAGACGCATGTAGCCGTGGAAGAATCAGGAAGGGGTGGTGGTCGGGAAGCTTGTTAGACTAATCCGCCGCCGAATAACAATTACAAACCGTGTACAAATGAACTGTAAAACCGCCAGCAACGGAGAGGGACGGAAAGCGGGGAAAGCGCGCGCTCAGCCCTCATGAAGGCACTGCCCCGGAGCGGTTTGCAGCTACGTGGCTTTCCCCGGCGGGAGGGTGCCCTTCGGCCCTGCGCGGGCCTCCGGAGCTCGAGGGAAGGCCACGGGCTCGGGGGCTTCAGGAGCGGGAGGCGGCTTTGGGAATGAGGGGGATGCTGAAAGGAGGGGGTTCCTGCAGGAGGAACTCTGGCGGGGGCCCCAGGTCGCGCGTTCATCGTGGGCAGCAGTTTGGGGCGCTTCCGCACACTCACGGACGAGGAGCGCCAAGGTTCCCCGAAAAAGAAGCAGCAGGATCGGAAGAAGGGGTGGAGGTTTCAGCTGCTGCCCCATGAAATGCGGACAGAGCTGGGCCGTGAGCCGCGCCAAGTAAAACACCTGCCAGAAGAAATAGCCTCAATCCTCCTCGAGGGCCTGAGAGTCCCACGGCTCTGCAATGTGTAATTCGCAACGTCCAGCGTATAATAAAATGTGTCAGACAGACGGAGAAACGGGAAATGAGACTCCCCTCAAGAAAAAAACCGGTTATGAAACCTAAACCCGTGAAGGCCCAGACATTGGAATTAATAGGCAGTAACTTTAAAATAACCGCCAAGGATGTGTTTCAGGGCTTCTTGGGAGACGTGGTCATAATGAGCGAACCGTCTGGAGGGAGAGTCCCGGCAGAGGAAGGGAACTTTAAAGAAAGAATGAAACTGAGATGCCAAAACTGAGACATGCAATGTGCCTAAAATGAAAAACACGGTGGGAAGGTGCAGCCGTAACTGCAGCTGGCGCGGCTGCCCCCGTGAGCTTCAGGACGGACGGTGACAAGAGCAGATTCCGGGTAATACAGATCATGACACTGAGAAAGGACGGAATTAGTGTAAGAATATAAAATTGAATCAATGAGATACAAAGATTTTCTAGAAAGGACACCGAAAACAAGAAAGAGATAAGAAAATTATGCAAAAATCACAGTACATCAAGTTTTTAAAAAATCTATCTTATCAAATTAGATCATAAGAAAAGTCAATCGGCCAGGCAGAGACTGGGGACATATTTGCATGATGTGTTTCTTATAATAGACCAGTATCCTTAACAGAAGGAATTTCCACAACAAAGTAAATACAAACAATGCAATTTTAAAAAAGACAAACTGCTTGAAATGACACCTTGCAATAATCACTGGCTAATAATTACATGGAAAAATATTTAACATTTTTTTTTTAATCAGGGATGTGCTGCCAACATAATACAACACAGACTTTACAATAGTATAAATTAAGAGGGAAAAGGACAAAATTAAAAGAAACAATCAGACCCCTCATACAGCGCTCCTGGCAATGTTAAAATGTACGTTCTCTAGGTGGATGTTTGCTAGGTCCCGGAGTTCCCGCTGTGCCGCAGAGGGTTGAGGATCCAGTGTTGTCTCTGCAGCAGCTCAGGTCATGCTTTGATCCCCAGCCCAGGAACCTCCATGTGCTGCAAGTGCAGAAAATAAAAAAAAGGTTTGGTAGATCGGAATAAAACTGACCACACAGCCACTCAGGGCTTAGCAGTCGCACTGCTAGGAGTTTACCCCAAAGAATACAAGTCTGACAAAAGGACTTGCACAAAAATGTTCGCACTGCTTTATTCATAACAGCTTCTAGGAGTTCCCGTCATGGCTCAGTGGTTAACGAATCCGACAAGGAACCATGAGGTTGCGGGTTCGATCCCTGGCCTTGCTCAGTGGGTTAAGGATCCGGTGTTGCCGTGAGCTGTGGTGTAGGTTGCAGACGCGGCTCGGATCCCACGTTGCTGTGGCTGTGGTGCAGGCCGGCGGCTACAGCTCCTGTTAGACCCCTAGCCTGGGAGCCTCCACATGCCGTGAGTGCGGCCCGAGATAAGGCAAAAGGACATAATAGCTTCTAACTGGAAACGGTCCCAATGTTCGTAAAGAGAGGTGTCTAAACAGACGGCGTACATTTGTACAATGGACTAAAAGGACAGTGAAAAAGGAGCAAGCTACTTGCACAGGCGATGACACGGGAAACCGACAGGCAGGTCCTGAGCGGAGGAGGCAGAGACGGAAAGGGCGGACTTTGTGCGTCTTCCGTGTGCAGTGCTCGGCCAGGAAACACTAATCTCCACTGACAACAATCAGAAAAGTTTGCTCTGTGGGGACTTCGAGGCGTTTAAGGGAAGTTTTGGAGGCGAGTGTTTCTCTGGGCTCCCTGAGTGCGTGCATCTGTCAAACCCCGTCACCTAGCGCATGCGAGATCTGGGCGCCTCATCGCACGTACGTCTTAAGCAGAAACAAAGGACATCTGCAAGTACAGAACTCTGGTTACAGGCTTGCTTTCATCCCTTTCATGGGCTAACCTCCCTGAAACCGCTTTCTGTGTATCCCGAGGCCTCAGCAACGAGACGTGCGGGGAAAACGGGAGTGAGCGCCTCTCACTGTTGGACACGGGCGCTCCGCATGGAGAAGCAGAGGCCAGAAAGTTCCCTGTGGCTTTGGGTGGAAATTAGAGGTGTTACCAGTGAACTGCTAATTTCATTTTAGCCGACGGAGCCGTGTAGATGTGCGTTGACGCTCTCGTATCTGTATCTGGACCCGAATCTAAGTCCTTCCTACGTCTGGCTGCCGAGACGGTAACGGTGTTTCAGCGAACACACCTCCCACCCGGATCCTGGCTTCTGATCACCTCCCCACCCCCAGGGAAGCCAGGCTCCCAGCAGACACCCATCCAGGCGGGGCCAGGGCAAGCCCAGGAAAGCAGCTTCCACGAAAGGAAGGAATTTCCCCCTAAGTCACTAGGACTCCTTTAAACAGGTAACAAGTCGCCTTAAAACTCAGGTGCTGGAAGCAGCAACTGACGGTCCCCCTCCACAGCCTGGCGGGCCACTGGCACAGTCGGCGCTCCTCGCAGCTCTTTGCTAAGATCCAGCTATTGGCTGCCAGCCGGGGTTTTGAGATTTGCTGTACATAACGCAAGCACGGCCTTGTAATTTTACTTCACGCTGCAAATCAGGAAATGGGCTCACAGTGGCTCAAAACCGCAGGGCTTTAGTTCCTTGCCCAGGGCTGGCTGCTCCTCGCGGGCCTGCCGGTGACGCTGGGAGCCGATTCCCCTCTCCGGCTGCTGGACTTGACCACGTGCAGCCGCTGCAAGTGGCGTGATGCTGATTTTCCCTTTGCACCGGTCCCAACATTTTCGGTCTCTCGTTTCTCATTGTGTCAAGTCTTTCTCATGCTTCCGCCTGTGCTCTGCTGACCGTCAGGTCCCTCCCCCCCAATGCCCCGCAGCCGAGGAAGAGCCACAGGACGCTTTTCCAAGACTAGCCCCACAGACGTTGGCGCAGGGGCCCTCCCCACCCCTAAGTTTCTCTCTCCTTGGTCTCCTTCTCAGGTGTGAGTGTCCTGTTGCTGCTGGAATAAGGGACCACGCAGGCCCCTTCTGGAGGCCGGGAGGCGCTGGGCTGCCCCTGGTCCCAGTTTGGGTCGAGGTTTTGTGGGTGAGCCACACTCGGCTGGCTCTCATTTCTCTTCTTGCTCCCCGGGCCGGGGCCGAGCTTCACGGCGGCACCATTAGAAACACGGGGAATAACCGAGACTTGGGCTTTTCTCTGAGCACAGAACAGAAAAGACAGCATGTGCTGGTGATTTCTGTTTCTCCCCTTTGCAACCCTCCCAGTTTGTCTTTGGGGCAGAAGCGGCCCAGACCCCACGTGCCAAGCTCTGACCTTCACTTTCAGGATGAAGGGGCGACACATGCACACGGGCAGGTGGTCTTGAATTCCGGCTTTCACGTGCAGACGAGGGCCTGGGCCCCCCGCCTCCTGTCTGGAGTCCAGAGGGCCCCCTCCCCGTGTGGGGGCTGAGGTCCTCAGGGGCTCCCACTGAGCAGAGCTGAGAAGCGGGCAGACGCGCCTCCCCTGCTCTCTGCCCGCCCAGGGCCGGGGCCCGCTGCCACCTCCCCATGCAAAGTGGACCTTCTCAGAGTCACATTCAAGGACACGTTTCCGCGGGTTCTGACCCAGCCGCCATCTGCCCGAGCCCGAGCCAGCTTCAGCGGTTTGGGAGGTGATCACTCATCTTCAACCTCAAAATTGGGGGAACCCTAAGTGATAGTTTACGTTGAATTTTCCCCAAAGAAGCTAGGCGAGGCGTGCTTGGGACCTGTCCTGTGATTCCCGACGGCCACGGGGCGAATTTATAACTGCATCGACACAGACAGCCGCCCTTCTGGGGCCGCGGGCCCGCGCCCAGCATGGCGCGCACAGTGGCTCTGCCCTCGGTGGCCGTCCCCAGGAGAGGTCACCGCTCACTCTCCCTGCAGCCCTGGGGGGGAGGGGAGCCGGGCTGAAGGGAGCGGGCTTTAGCCACAGCTTCCGAGCAGCTCGCCCGAAGTTCCCTTTGCACAAAGGCTTTTCCTTTGAGGTCTCGTTGCACTCATTTTTCTGTGCTCCAGCAATCTCACTGAAGAAGCTCTCTCGGAAAAGCGCTCCTGGGAGGGGCCCTGTATTTCCATGACCGACCGCCCTTACTCTACTAACGTTCTCAAGGGTCCTTGTCACGCCTGCGGCAGGTCACGCCTGCTGGCGGCTGCCTTTGTTAACATTCTCCGGAGAGTGGAGCGTGGTCACCCTGCCCCGGGAGCACGGGCCCGGTCCCTTCGACTCTGCGGAGCCGGCCCAGCGGCTCTGTCCTTGCAGGACACGGGCGAGGAGCGGGTGGACATGCCTGACCGGAGCAGACCCCAAGGCTAGCAGCGAGACGACGGTCCCCGGTCTACACTGCTCGCTGGCCTCCAGGGATCGGAGTTTCCCAGACGACGGCTCCTGCGTGATGCTGGGGTCCGCAGGGAGCGCTCTCACCTGGCCCAGACCCTCTCAGCGCCCCGCCCGATCCGGTCCACGAGCGAGCGGGGAGCCCCAGTGCCCCTCCCGGCTGTTCCCGCCTTGATCGATGGCCTGGGTCTGCACAGCCCTGAGGGCATCTTGTTAGGACTGGAGCTGGAGTCGCTAAACCTCGCCGAGACGGGGGCTGCCTGGGTCACCAGGCTCAACTGCCCCCATCTGTCTCGCAGACCCTGGGCCTGTCATCCAGTTGCCGTGGCATCGAGCGTGTCCCCGTGGCCTGTGGTGCGGGGGAAGGGAACGAGGGCCCCTCGCCGTCTCCAGCTTCACTCGGCACGTCCTTCTGCTCAGTCCTTGGTTCTTCAGGCACCCGTCGTTTTGCTCTCCGCTGAGTGAGCACCGACAGCTGACAACGGGCTGTTTTTGTTCAGCGACATCCTGGATGCTAATTTTCTGCCTGGACCACTGTTTGACGGCACCTGACCAGGCCACAGGCCACCTGCCCGTGGACAACATGTGCTTATGTCATCAAACCCCCAGAAGCCATTCCCAGGGCTGATCTGTGACCCCCCCCCCCCAGCGCCTCTGTGCCTCCGTGGGCTCTGGCCTCGCCGCTTCTCTCGGAAAGAGCCCAGGCCGCCCCCACTCCCCTCGTCTGCCTGAGAGGAAGCTGGCTTTCTCAGCGCGTGTCCCTTCTAGGCCTTTCCAGAGAACAGAGGCCACGGGAGTGGAACCCAAGGGCTGCGGGAGGTCAGTGTGTGGCCCCCTCCTGCTTCCTCTCCTCTGGGGACAAGCGACCTGGCGGTCAGCAGACACCACAGGCAGAGAAGGCACAGCCCACGGCGCGTGTGTCTGGGTCGTCCCGACCGGTGGTGTGAAGGCTAAAGCCCCAGCCCTCCCGGGATGGCTCCGCGGGTCATGGCCACCGCCCACTCTTTTCAACAAGGCAGCAGAGCGTCCTGGTCAAGCGGCGGCCGGCGGGGGCCACACCTGCCAAGTCTTCCTGCGGGTGGTGGGCCCGCCTCTGCCCCCGCCGCGCCTCGCCGGCCACAGCGCTGGGAGGTGACTTCCCCCTGTGACAGGGTGAGGCGCCCGCCAGCTAACCGGGCGGAGTGCCCGACAGACGCGGCGCTGAGCGCGGTCACACGGCACGTGTCGCGCGCTTGCTCCGCCCCCCGCAGGGGCGTGGCCGGCGTGGAGGTGGCCGTCGGCCTGCGGTCCATTTTCACGGAGCTTCCTTGTCGGGTTGGCGTCTTGCGAAGCCTTGCGTTTTATGAAAGGCAGGTCTGCAGAGGCGCTGTGCCGGGTCCCCTCCCGCGGCCGCGTCCCGGTGTCCTCGGGCCGCTGTGCTGCAGGCGCCTGTGTGTTCGGATTGTCCCGTCTGCGCTTCCGGGGGCCTCCGCAGCATCACCTGTCCACCCCGAGGCGCTCGCGGCCCCGCCGCCACCCTTTACCGAGGAGAGGACGCGGTCGGCTGTTCTGCGATCCTGCGAGCAAACCGCGCTCTCGGGGGTCGGCCCCCAGCGGGACGGGGGCTCCGCGCAGGCTCAGCCGCGCCTCTGAGCTCTGCTCTGGCTTTTCAGGCGCTTCTCTGACGGCTTTAGCCGGGGGCACCCCTCCACCAAACTGGGAATTCCCTCCAAACACACCTCCGTGCTCTGTTCCCGTGTGTCCGAGTGTGGACCCAGCGCATCTCGGTCGCGCTTCTAAGGCAAAGGCTGGGAACCGCGGCTGCGCGAGAAAGGACCTCGCACCGCATCCGTGCGTCCTTGAGGAGGCCGGAGGTTGTCACCGGGTCGCGGGCCAAGCGGGTTGGAACCCCTCCCCCCCCGACCCCTCCCCGGTCAGGGCCGTCGGGGCCCCACCCACCGAGCGGGTCAGCGACCCCAAAGGCTGTCAGAGTGACCCTGAGTGACCCTCAGGAGTCGCTGTCGGTGGAGAGGCTGTGCACAGACCGGGGGTCTGGTCACCGTCCGGCCGCTGCGGGCCCTCCCCAAGGCCCTGTGCTCGGACGCGTCCTCGGCTGGTCTCCCCTCCCCCAGCGTTGTGAGGCCCGAGCCCCCGCCCTCCGCGTCCCCGGCTCCTTCCGCCCGGCCTGCGGGGAGGAAGGCCTGGCAGCCTGTCGCCTTCGGTGGAGACCCCCCAGCTCTGATGCTCACAGCTCCGAGTCAGAGGTCTTGGCCCCTCCCGTCCAAACGGCCTCCTGCACTCGCAGGCAGGACTTGAGCTCTTCTCCGGGGGCTTCTGGACGTTGCATCATTGCTGTCCTGAGCACCCCCTGCACCCGTGCCCAGGGACTTCCACGTGCGGCCCTCCGCCCACAGCCCTGGTCCTGTCTACGCCGCCTGAACCCCTTCTGTGCGCTTCCTGCACGTGTACCGACCTCCTCTGTGCGCCTGCCGCCTCCATATCAGCCTCCGCGGCCGGCAGGGCTTTCCTGGCGGACACGCGCAGCCTGGCTCTCGAGGTCCAGCCGACACTATGGCCGTGTCTCCATGGGGCCCCTTCGAGGTCAGACCTCAGCGCCGGTTTTCCAGGCTCTAACTCACAGCTTTGAGTTTCAGTAGTTCCTTCTCCTAGTGGTGGACACATAGGCAATTTTATTATAATAACTTCACAATGAACAAGATCCCACTACTGATTCTTAATTATAAATGTATAAAGCTATGTAATGTTTAATTAACCCCAATCACGCATAAGTTTTGGTGACCAATATCCTAAACCTAGTTAACTCTTTACAAGATGTATTTTAACAGCCTCCTACTAGTTGTCTATTTAACACAGGCCTCTGATCTGGCCTGATGGTTTTTCCAGGTCCTATAATCCTCAGAGAAGTTGCGTGTTAACTGCACACATGGTCTCTTCCAAGCGTGAAAGAACCGAAGACCATATGTGAAGTTGGGACACCACCTTCAGAGTTTTTCAGAGAAACAATCTAGTTTCTATACAAATCTGATTTTTTAAAGTAAAATGTAGTTTATTTACAATGTTGTGCCAATTTCTGCTGTAGAGCAAAGTAACCCAGTAATAAACATAGTGCGTTCCTTTTCTCACATTATCTTCCATGGTGTTCTACCCCAAGAGACTGGACAGAGTTCCCTGTGCTGCAGAGCAGGACCTCATTGCTTATCCATTTTAAATGTCATAGTTGCATCTACTGACCCCAAACCCCAGCTCTTCCACCCATCTCACCCCGCTCCCTTGGCAACCACCAGTCTGGTCTCCATGTCTGTGAATCTGTTTCTGTTCTGTAGATAGGCTCATTTTACCATATTTTAGATTCCAGATATAAGTGATATGATATGGTATTTGTCTTTCTCTTTCTGACTTACTTCACTTAGTATGAAAATCTCTAGTTGCATCCATGTGGCAGCAAATGGAATTTGTTTCATCCTTTTTAATGGCTGAGTAGTATTCCATTGTCTGTATGTACCACATCTTCTTAATCCATTCTTCTGTTGATGACATTTAATTTGTTTCCATGTCTTGGCTATTGTGAAAAGTGCTGCAATGAACACAGGGCTGAATGTATCTTTCTGAACTGTAGTTTTGTCTGGATATATGCCCGGGAGTAGGATTGCCAGATCATATGGTAGTTCTGTATTTAATTTTCTCAGGAACATCCGTATTTTCTTCCATAGAGGCTGCCCCAATTTCCATTCCCACCAACAGTGTAGGAGGGCTCCCTTTTCTCTACACCCTCTCCAGCATTTGTTATTTGCAGATTTTTTAATGATGACCATTCTGACAGGTGTGGCGTGGTACCTCATTGTAGTTTGGAACAAAGCTTATTTTTTTATTAATAAGTTTTTAAAATGCAATATATATCTTTTTCTATGGAGGTTGCTTTCTATCCTGATCGGCAGGGACAGCGGTTGGCCCTTGGCCTGCCCCGTGTTCCTGGTGTGTAGGCAGGGAACCCACCCTTCTGGTGTCTGTGGACAGGAAGGAGCTGCACCCAGGAGAAGGTCGTGCATCCGGATGTCGTGGACCCCAGCCTGATGCCGTGATGGGTCTGGGGGCTCCGGGTGTGTCTCACATTGGGCTGTGTGCGTGTGTGTGTGTACTTGTCACATGACCATCCCCACTGCCCCACTTCTGGCAGCAGGCCCTACGAGACCTCCTCTCCAGGACTCTGGGCTTGGCCCTCCCTTACTTTGGATGGGGGGCACCAGCAAATACCAGGAGAGGAGGGGCCAGTGAACCCCCAGCCCTGGGCTCCCCTCACCCCCAAGTGAGGCCCTGAGACAGCAGCTGTGCAGACCTGGCCACCTGCAGGGGTGCCCACTGCTCCCTGACCTGCAGGCTGAAAGGTGCCCCACAGGCAGCAGGAGTGAGACCGGTCCAGCCGAACCACTGAGGGCAGAGGATGAACCCGCTTCCACCTGAGCCTCTGAGCTCTGTGGTGTTTGCTGTTTGGCAGTGGCGACGATACGGTCAAAACCAAGTTAATCTGTCTCAGTGAGGCCAGCGCACTAAAGCTTCAGCGATGCTTCTGTGGCCACCAAGTAGGACTGATGCGCTCAAAAAAAATCTTAACTTTGCAAAAGTTAATTCAAATTGTGACAGAATCATGTGCACTTTGGTTTCTATATGATTTTGGCTACAAATTATAACAGGCACAGAAAACTTAGACTATGTCAATACACGGGAATAGCTAGGCCAGTCCTTTTAACTTTAACCACCAAAAGCCAAAAGCATTCTGAAGCTGTTACTGCATCAGAAAGGCTTAGGTCCCTCTTGGAGGTGGATTCACTTTAAAGACTAGACTTGTGGCCCAAAGAACGAGAAAGTCTTAATTAAGTGGTCATGGGCAGCATCACCGCCTTACAGACCAGTGGTTTTTGTGTGCATTTCTCTCACTGAAACTGCCTTGGCTAAAACATCTATTTGTCACACCTGCCAACCTGCTACCGAGCTGAGGAACATAATAAAAACTGTTTTGTCTTTGGCAATTTTTAAGACCTGGAGATTATGGTTCATCGATTTTTATCTTCTGATTGGTTTAAAATTATATCACGAAGCTGCTAATTTGTTTGCATTTCTCCCTCCAGCTCAATCAGTTCGGCTGAAACAAATGTCCACTGTGAAAAGCCAGCTGCAAGCGAAAGTAAGTGTCAGGATTCACATCATCAGCATGTTGTTGGAGGAGCAACTGTAAAGCGCTGTCACAGGAGTGGATGGGCTGGTGCTCGGGGCGCTGAGGGGTAACTGAGGGCGGGGCAGTGGGGAGGCGCCCAGAGGATGGAGCACGTGGCAGGGGGTCTTCTGAGCCCTCCATGCAGTCCGTCTGTGGCTTCCTGGAACTGGAGGAGAAGCACGTGGGATTCACACGGGGCCGAGGAAGCTGTGTCCCCAGGAGTGCAGTAGGATGTCCTGGGGACCAGTACGGGTCCTCTGGAGGTCACCCGGCAGTCGGGTCAGTGAGGCTTTTCTGGACAGACCCTAAGACAGTGTTGAAACAAGCCTCAAAACATTCAGTTGTGCCAATTAGTGCAACTGCACCTCCAGGGAATTAAAAAGAAACCCCAAGCCCAAAACACATAAAGGAGTAATAACAAAAATATAAAAAAGCTGACATCCGGAGTTCCCACTGTAGCTCAGTAGGTTAGGAACCCTACCAGTAGCCACGAGGATGCAGGTTATATCCCTGGCCTCGCTCAGTGGGTTAAGACACTGGCGTTGCCATGAGCTGTGGTGTAGCTCATGGATGTGGCTTGGATCCAGTATTGCTGGGACTGTGGCGCAGGCTTCAGTTCTAGCTCTGATTCAAGCCCTAGCTGGGGACACTCCACATGCTGCAGGTGTGGCCATAAAACAAAACCAAACCAAACCAAGTCAAAAAACCCTGACAATTAACAATGCAAAAGTCACAATGCCTGGAATTTAATAAAGAATTCACTAAACAAAGAATCAGGAAAATATGGTTCAGATCTAGGAGAAAAACCGACCCATAGGAACAGGCTGAGAAATGACAGAGGCGATGGAAATAACAGAAATTTTAAATATGCCCCAAATGTTTAAGAAACTAGAGGAAACCTCAGTAGGTGGGGTGTAATTTACATAAAGAAAGTCACAAGCAGAACATCTAGATACAAAAACGCATAAAGCTGTGCTGAAAAGTGCATGGAATGGGACTAGGGGCAGAGTGCCATTAGAAGAAAAGTTAGGAATTCTCGTGGCTTAATGGGTTAAGACTCCAGGTAGTATCCCTGAGGATGCAGGTTTGATCCCTGGCCTTGCTCAGTGGGTTAAGGACCTGGTGTTGCTGTGACTGTGGCTTAGGCTGGGAGCTGCAGCTCCGATTCAACCCCTGGCCTGGGGACTTCCACGCACTGCGGGTGCAGCCCCAAAAGGAAAAAAAAATACAGACAAGGTTTCAAAACACAGGGAAGAAAGAGAAGCTTTCGAAGCACAATGGAGAGCACTGGCCTCTATGATACTGGAAACAAAGGATGCGATCCCAAGGTTGTGCCGTTTACTCTCTAGACCGAGTTTCTGTGTGCAGCACAGGCAGGGAGCTCAGGCAGAGCTCACTGGACGTGCCAAGTGGAGGAGATGAGGTGAGAGTTTGGCAGCTGGAGATCAGGGGACAGAGTATCAGAGAGGAGAGAGCGTGAGCTAGTACTGTTCAGATAGTGGGAGTTGTCCCTGAATAAGATAATGATAGCAAGCAGAATAATGATAAACCCGTATGTGTGAGGATAGCAGGGAAGGCTTGGGACAAAAAACACCCAGAGAATTAGAGGGAACACTGATCCCTGAGGTACTGGATGCTCCTGCCAAATAGAGAGGAAAACATCCGACTGCATGGGACGTGGAGCAGAGGACTCTGTGCAGCACTCACGCTGGCGGGGAACACTTGGTTCTTGGACGAGCACTTCTCCAGTTCTGCCTAACACATCTTAAAAGGGGACCTGGAGGATGAAACTTTCAACGAAATTCAATATGGTCCCAGAACTAAGTCTAAGAATATTTTTAGCAATACCGAACTGTCCAGCACCTACCAAACTAAAATTCATACTATCCAACATTCAGTAAAAGAAATTAGCAGGCACACCAGGAAGCAGAAAATTGCAACCCATAATAAGGAGAAAAATCAATCATTTGAAACTAAAATAAAGATTTGATAACAAAACAAAGATGTTAGAATTAGCAGACAAGGATATTAAGTAGTTACAACCTCATGCCAGTTGTTCAAGAAGTCAAGGAGGGACACAGATGGTATAAGAAAGATCCCAATGAATCTTCTAGATGTGAAAAATAAAGTCTAAGATGGACAATACACTAGATGGGATCAACGGCAGATTAGTTTTTCAGAAGAAAAGATTAGTGAACTTGAAGATAGCAATTGAAACTAGCAAATATGAAACATAGGCAATAAAATAACTTTAAGAAATGGTGAGAATAGCTGTATAGTGAGGGTATTAGTGAACTCTGGAACACATTCAGACAGCCTAAGATACATAGAACATTAGCCTAGCATGCAAGCCTAGTGTACTTAGAGCCCACGAGAGAGAAACGAATTGGGTACATAAAAAAGTATTTCAAGAAATTGTTCACCAAAATTTTCCAAGTGTAAAGAAAATTATAAGGATACACTTCTAAGCAGTTCAGCAGACTACCATCCTACAAACATGAGGGGGCTATACAGAGGCACATCAAACTCAAATGCTTAATAGCAGTTACAAGGAGGAAACCTTAAAATCAGCCAACAAAAAAGATACATTGTGTACAAAGAAACCAAGATAAGGAGATAACAAATTTCCCACTGGACACAGTACAAGTCAGAAGACAGTGAAGCAATTTCTTTAAAGTTTTGAATGAAAACCACATCAGTCTAGAATTCTATACCAAGCAAAACTACCTTGTGGAATAAAAGTGAAATAAAACTTTCAACATAGAAAAGTTGAAAAGTTCACCACCAGCAGACTTGAAATGCAAAAAAAAAAAGTTAAAGTAAGGACTTTAGACAGTAGGAAATGGTACAGATGGGAAGACGTGTCTGCACAAATATTAGGAACACTGGACTTGTGACATCAATTACACATGTCAATACGTAAGATATTTTCTTAGTGTTTAAATCTCTTGAAAAAATAGTTGTCTACTGAAACAAAAATAGTGGAAATGTGTGTGGGTTAATATGTAAAAGATATAAAAACAATAGAACAAAGTTTGGAGGCAGGAAATGGAAGGTTCTTATTTATACATTAAGTGGCATCATGTAATTTGCAGGCAGATTGCAATCAAGTAAACTGCAGTCTAAAGCTCTGATGACCGGAGCCCTAGTAAAGTACTAAAAACTGTAGCTAATAAGCAAAACAAAAGGACAAATGGTGAATATTTGATTAATCCAAAAAGGTGTAAAAGGGAAAAAGGGAGCACATAACAGATGCGGCAGATGGAAAGCAAACAAGAGAATATAGATTTAAACCTAATTGTATTTGTAATCCCCTGAGGCATAGAAGGTCTAAATATTCTAATTAAAGTGTAATAATTATAAAATTAGATAAAAAAAGACTCAAGTATGTACTTCCTGGAAGAAACCATTTTAAATCCAAAGATACATAGAGGGGAGTCTGGGGTTAGTAGATGCAAACTATTGCATTTGGGGTGGATAAGCAGTGAGATCCTGCTGTACAGCACAGGGAACTCCATCGAGTCACTTATGACGGAACATGATGGAGGATAATGTGAGGAAAAGAATGTATGTATGTATGTGTGACTGGGTGCAGTAGAAATTGACAGAACACTGTAAACCAACTATAACAGAAAAAAGAAAAATCGTTAAAAAAATTTTCTCTGCTCACAATGGAATGAAATTGGAAGTCTGTAGCAGAATTAACTCCTGAAAATTCTCAATATTTAGTAAGTGACACATGTCTATGTAACCCATGAGCTAAAGAAGAAGTCAAGGGGGAAATGAGAAAGTATTTTGAGCTGGAAGAAAGTAAAACCTCAATATGACCCCCGCAGACCTGTGGGGAGAAGCCAAGTGGTGGTGAGAGGGTTAGTTCTGGCAGCAGATGCCTAGATGCCTACGCGAAGTGAAAGAAGGCCCCAAACCAGTGAGATCAGCCTTTCCTGTGAGAAACCGGAAAAAGAAGAGCAAATTAAATCAAGTAAGTACAACGAAGGGACTAAGCAGAGAGGAAGTCAGCCTAATGAAAACCAGAGGGAATGGCAGAGAAATTTAAATGAAACCAAGAGTGGTTCTTTGAGAAGATCATTAAGATTGCTGAAATTTTGCCAGACTGACGAAGAAAAAAGAAAAAACACACAGGCCTAATATCAGGCACGAGAAAGGCTATGCCACTATAGATCCACAGATATTAACAGAACAAGAAGGGACTGTTACAAAAAATTTTTTCCTGGAGCTCCCATCGTGGCTCAGTGGGTTAAGGACCCAGCATTGCCATGAGCTGTGGTCTAAGTTGCAGATGTGGCTTAGGTCTGGCGTTGCTGTGGCTGTGATGTAGGCCGGCAGCTATAGCTCCAATTTGATCCCTAGCCTGCGAATTTCCATGTGCTGCTGGTGTGGCTGTGAAAAGAAGAAAAAAAAAAAAAGGGAAAAGAAAAAATTTCTTCCAGTAAAGTTTACAGCTTAGATAAAATAGAAAAAATCCTTGATAGTCCCAAAATACCAAATCTCATCCAAGAAGAGACAACATGAAAAGCCCTAAAAAATTAACCTTCTGATCCGGAGGGCTTTCCATCAAATTCTACCAAGGGTCTAAGAAAGAAATAACACCAATTCTATAAAAAGTCCTAGAGAAAACTGAAGAGGGAAGAAGAATATTTTTTAATCGAGGTATAGCTGATTACAACGCCGCGCCCAGCTTCTGCTGTTTAGCAGTGACCCAGGCAAACGTGCGCATGCACCCTTCTTCTCATTTGTCTTACGCATGTTTCATCCCAAGAGATTCCATCCGCTCCCTCAGAGGAAGGAATACTTTGACTTATGAGGCCACCTTTACTCTGACACCAATATTTGACAAAGACATCGTAAGTAAATAAAACTACAGACCTATAACTCTCATGAATGTAGATGCAAAAATTCTAACCATAATTTTAGCAGTTTGAATCCAATAATATATGAAAAGGACGATACATTCCAAAAAAGTGATGCTTATTCTAAGGAATTTAAGTTTGGCCTAATAGTAAAAAATTAATCGATGCAATTCATCATATTGACACACTATAAAAGAAAAAACATGATCATCTCAATACATGCCAAACATTTTTTTTTTTTTTTCAAAAACCAACAGCAGTTCCTGATGAAAACTCTCAGCAAACTAGGAACACAAGGCTGTATATGAAAATAAATATATAGGAGTTCCCGTTGTGGCTCAGTGGTTAGCGAGTCCGACTAGGAACCATGAGGTTGCAGGTTCGATCCCTGGCCTTGCTCAGTGGGTTAAGGATCCGGAGTTGCCGTGAGCTGTGGTGTAGGTTTCAGACGCAACTCGGATCCCGCGTTGCTGTGGCTGTGGCTGTGGCGAGGGCTGGCAGCTACAGCTCCTGTTAGACCCCTAGCCTGGGAACCTCCACATGCCGTGAGTGCGGCCATAGAAAAGGCAAAAAAACAAAAGAAAAGAAAAGAAATATATAAATAAAAAACCAGCCAAACAAAAAATGATAGCTAACACATTAAACAGTGCGAATACTAAACACTCTCCCCCTAAGCTCAGTAAGAAGAAAGGAAGTTCTCTTCTGCTATTTCTATTCAGATTGTCTCGGACAATCTAACAGTGCAGCAGGTTTTAAAAAACGAACACATCAGACAAAGACATCCGGAATGGAAGTGATGGAGTAAAGCTGTTTTTCTTCTCAGATGACATAACTGTCTGTGTAAGAGAGCCTAGGAAACGTGCAAATAAGCTACACAAACTCATGAATAAATTAGCATATCCCGGCATATGCCAACGTACCAGTATCAAACATTCGCTATATTCTTGCAATCAACTATTGAAAATGAAACAACTTACAGTCGCAGATGACCAAAATGTGTTAAGGCCTACTAAAAACCCTAAAACACGGCTCACGGAAATTAGGAAACATCTAAACAAATGGAGAGATGTATCGTGTCCACGGGTTCAAAGCTCCAATTTTGCCACCAGCAGGCTTTTAATTTTGTATAAACGGACAAACTTATTCTACAATTAATTTGCCATTCCAAAGGGCTTGGACTTGTCAGAACAACTTTGAAAGTGAAAGACCAAGTTAGAGGACTAACACTGACTTATTTTGAGACCTGAAGCTCCAATAAGCAAGAGAGGATTGGACCAAGTTAGGCAACATAATACACGGAATGGAATAGAATCTGGGAAATGACACAGCGTAGGTCAAGAGTTGAGTTTCCACAGCAGGCATAGGCAGTGTGACAGAGAAAGGATGGCTTCTTAAGGAATCATGCTGGAACAATCGGAGACCACGTGCAAAAAATGAACTTTGATCCATCCGTTCTACAGAAATGGATTACAGGCTTAGATGCAAAGCCTAAAGCTATAAAAAAAAATTTAAAAGGAATCATAGGAGAAAATCTTCGTGACTTTGAGTTAGGCAAAGATTTCCTAAATATGACATCAAAAGCACGATCTATAAAAGTAAAAATTTGATGAATTTATCTTCATGAAAATTAAAACATCTGTTCTTTGAAAGCTATAGATAGCCTAATGAAAAGGCAAGCCATCGACTGAGAAAAATATTTGCTAATCTTATATTGACAAAGGACTTGTATTCAGAATATGTAAATAACTCTCAAAACTCAGTAAAAAGAGAACCAATCAATTAAAAAAGGGCAAAAGATTTGAAGAGAGCTTCACCATCAAAGATGTAGAAAGAGCAAGCACAGGGTACGGCCGACGTCATGAGATGCTAAGGAAATGCAAGTTAAATTTAAAGCTGCTCTAGATGCCATTAGGCAGCGTGGCCGGATGCTTAGGATTCAGACTCCCCCCTTCAGGTGCCGGCGAAGATGGGATCTGAACTCTTCCTCTGCTGGTCAAAATGTAACATGTGACTGCCACTCCGGAGAATTCTTTTATAATTTCCTTTTGCATCGTTTGACTTTTACTTAACATCTCTTTAGTGTGTTTCTGAGCCTGTGGATGACAAAGCTTATTGCAAACTATAGAAACATTTCCATCCAGTGCCAGTAACACCACTGCAGCGTTCCATCAGCGCGTGTGTGGGACAAGGCGTATCTTCTCCAGACTGTCTAAGGCGGTCCTTTCTGCCTCTCTTTGCTACCACGTTTCACACAGATTTACTGTAAAATTCCCTGCTGACCTACTCAACAGGCAGCTGCATCTCGGGTTTCAGGACAAGCCATGCCAGGCTGGTGGCCAGCAGGCAATAGTGTCCCTAGACAGTCCTGTCCAGAGTACATTTTTAAAGAGGGCAGCCACACTCTGTCCTTGAAAGAAATGTGTGATGGTGTTGCATCAGAGGACACTGGAGAGACAGGAACTCATTTTAGCAGGGGTCTCACCCACAGCAGAAACTGAAGCCACCACGGTCATCTCAGCTTATTTAAATGAACCACTTAATATGATGATGGGAACAATTTTACGTTTTGTGCGTTTGTTAAATTTTATTACATTTTCTTTTTCTTTTCTTCTTTTTTTTTTTGGCTGCACCTGTGGCACGTGGAAGTTTCTGAGGCCAGAGACTGAATCTGAGACGCAGCAGTGACCTACGCCACGACAGTGGCGATGCTGGATCCTTAACCCCCTGCGCCGGGCTGGGGCTCAGACGTGCTTCCTCAGCAGTGACCCAAGCCGCCGCAGAGACAAGGCTGGGTCCTTGATCCGCTGCACCACAGCAGCAATTCCCCGTCTTCTATCAACAAGGTGAAATTTCTTTGACGGTTACTTCCTTTTTCATCTTACATGACATATAATAATTAGTGAGATAATCAAGTGAAGACACTTTTTTTTCTGTTGATTTAAATGGCAGACCATGATATGCTAAGAAAGAAACCATTGAATTTCTTTATCTAGGTGCATTTCTGGGTCCCCTAAGATTTTATATACATTCGTCATAGACACCAAGTTAGAGCACACTGATTTGTCTAAGGAAAAGCTGCAAGATTATTACCATGTTAATTTTTTAACTGAATGATCACATTATTTTTTTATCTTTTAAAACTGTGGCCAAAAGCACCTAACGTAAAATATGCAGTCTTAACCATTTTAAGGTGTACAGCTCAAGACCATTGAGTGTATTCACATTGTTAGGAAAATAGTTTTTTTTAAGAACTTAAGCACATGCCTGTCATTTGACTCGGCCATCCTATCCCAATGTACTCACCCAAGAGAAAAGACAGCCTACGTAATTACAGACTTAAACACAAGTGTCCGCCCCTAGCAGGTTGATCCGTAACAGCTAATAATCGGGAACAACCCACCTGTCCATCGCCACGTGGCTGGATAAACGCTGGTACTTCAGAGCCACGGAATGCTGGCTGCCAGGCAATGTAAGGGGAACAGCAAACTACAGGGACCCGCAAGTCCTCGGGCGAGCCCGTCCAGACAAAGGTGAAACCACAGTGCTTTGTCCTGCTTTATAGCATCAGAGAAAACATGGCAAAGCTCCCAAGTCTCCCGAGACCAAGCAGGTGAGCGGCAGCCTAGGGTAGAGATGGAAGGAGCAAAGGACCACTACAAAGTGAGTTTTTGAGGTTGGGGGTGTGGTCATTGTTTTGGTGGATTTGGTACTTCTCTTTTTATTTCTTCATTTATTTTTAAAATTGAAGTACAGCTGACTTAGAACATTGCGTTAGTTTCAGGTGCACAGCGAAGGGTAAATGACACACGTCTGTATGTTCTTTTCACATTCTTTTTCCTTTTAGATTATCACAGGATACCGAGTGTGGCGCCATGGTCTTTGCTGACTATCCATTCTGCACAGAGCGGTGTGTATATGAATCCCAAACTCCTAATTTATCGCCCCCCACCTTTTCCCCACTTGGTGGCCACAAGCTGGTTTTCTATGTCTGTGGGTCCATTTCTGTTTCATATGTAAATTCATTTATATCACTCTTTTTGTTTTTATAGTCCATCTGTAAGTGACGGCTGGATAAAGGAGGTGTGGGATATGCACACGGCAGGATGTCCCCCAGTCCTAGACATTTTCTAGGAAGGAAGGAAGTAATGCTGTTTGAGCAACGTGGGTAGAGAGCCCTGGAGCTTATCATGCTCAATTAAGCCAGACAGGGAAGGCAAACACCGTACGATAGCACTTGTACGAAGTGCTGATGTTTTTAATGGTGTACAGTGTAAACTTTAGAGAAGCCATTTAAAAAAACTCGTATCTGGTTCATAAACAAATTACAAAGCTAACACAGAGGTAATGTACAAACACATGTATAATTTGAGCGGAATTTCGAAGGGGTTGCATCGTAAATGATGAATTGGGGGGATTTTCTCCTGTGGGCTGCCTGGCCACCTGGGGAATTCAGCTGACTTTCACGAGGCACGTTCTGGGGACACGGGACCTTCATACGTGCTGCAGCTTTGCGTCTTTTATTTTTAATAGGCATGTGTATCTGTTAATCCCAAACTCCTAATTTCTCCCCCTTTCCCCTTCGATAACCATCAGATTGCTTTCTTTGTATGTTTCTGCTTTGTAAATTCATTTTTATCATCATTTACAAATTTCACAAGTAGGTGAAATCGTATGATATTTGATGACTTTGTGCCTTTCAAATGGTAGAAGGCACCCTCCAGTGACAGAGGGGGTCCCGGAGCCTCAGGGACTGACGGAAGGCTGAGTCCCAGGAGGGCCTTGCCCACAGCCCCGAGGTGACGTCACTGTCTCCTCTGCAGTGACGGGTTCACATACAGATGCCAGCGCCTGGGTGTGGCCCTCTGTGCTTTCCTCCTCGTTCTTGCTTCCCTCAGCAGTTAGCCACACCTACTTCCTTGACATCTAACACACGTTTTATTTGTTTGTGTGTTTATTTATTTATTGCTTTTCAGGGATGCACCTGCGGCATATGGAGGTTCCCAGACTAGGGGTTGAATCAGAGCTGCAGCTGCTGGTCTACGCCACAGCCACAGCCACACAGGATCCGAGCCGTGTCTGCGACCTACACCACAGCTCACAGCAATGCTGGATCCTTAACAAACTGAGCGAGGCCAGGGATCAAACCCATAACCTCATGGTTCCTCCTAGTCAGATTCATTTCTACTGCACCACACCGGAAACTCCCACCTTTTTTTTTTTTTTTTTTTAATTGAGCATATTGCTCACTGCACACTTGGTTATAAAATATTTTCTGCTCAGTAAAACCGAACTTTGTTCTTGTTGTCCAAAATGTTTCCTCTCTGCTAAGGGGTGTCTGCCGCCAACAGGACCCACAAGGAGGGGACCGTGGGTACCAGGTGGAGGCCTGGCAGCCGGGCCACAGAAAGGCTATCACCCGCTGATGGGGAAAAAGGAACACTTGCTTCAGTGTGGCTCGCCTCTGCCTATGTCCCATGTCACAGCCGGTGGCGAGGGAGCTAAGGAGTATTGGAGACGCACACCCCAGACCCCTGGTGGGCGGGCTCCCCCAGCACCTGCTGACAGGGGTCCAGTTTCCGGTGAGGCTGAGGCTTAGGGCGGGACTGTCCAGCAGCACCTCACGGTTGGCCCCGAGTCTCTGCGTCCTACGTGTGTGCGAATGGTTTTCAAAGAGCGCAGACGGCCCTCGTCGCGTAGCTGTCCGGGGCAGAGCCGGGGCCGAGGTCTGCGAAGTGTGAGGTATAGATTTACAGTGTTGTGTCATTTTCTACTGTACAGCAAAGTGCCCCAGCCATATATATATATATAATCTTCTTTTTCATGCTGTCTTCCATCATGTTCCAACCCAAGAGATTGGACACGGTTTCCCGTGCTGTACAGCCGGACTCCACTGCTTATCCATGCCAAAAGCAACAGCTCCCACCGGTCAGCCCCAAACCCCCTGCCCGACGCCCGCCCCCCGCCCCTGGCAGCCACAAGTCAGCTCTCCACAGCTGTGATCTGTTTCTGTTTCATAGTTAAGTCTTTGCGCCGTATTTTAGATTTCACATATATTGATATCATATGGTGTTTGTCTTGCTCTTTCTGACTTACTTCACTTAGTATGAGAATCTCTAGTTGCATCCAAATGCTTCAAACGGCATTATTTTGTCCTTTTTATGGCTGAGTAGTATTCCACCGAGTATGTGCACCGCGTCTTAGGAGACATAGCCAGGGAAACAGATCAAGTCTGAGTAAAAGAATCCGCTGGGAGTTCCCTTGTAGTGCAGTAGGTTAAGGAGCCAGCGTTGTCACTGCAGCAGCTTGGGTTGCTTCTGCTCAGGTTCGCTCCCTGGCCTGGGAACTTCCACATGCCACGGTACAGCCCAAGTGAAAAGAACAATCACAAAATAGGGGAGACGCTTCTTTGGGCCGCCAGCACAGCCCTCCAGACCTTGTCTGCAGCGTCTCTCTCTGTGGTCCTTCAGTGCGATATACCGGACAGTATTCCTGTCTGAATGCGGTGGCCTGTTTGACATCACGTGATCCCCAGCATCGCCCAGTTAGCCAAAATCACCCGGCATGCAAGTCAGGAAAATCACGGATCGACGTCAGAAAGCCGTTTGAAGGACAGGCAGCACGTGCAGGGCAGCCGGGGTTCAGCCAGCCGTCCCCGACCCCACCAGTGAGTAGATGCCTGTCCCAGTCCAGCCAAGTCTCGCTCTGGGTCGGGACGGTGGCTGTTTTCCTCAGTGAGACACTGGGCACCTGGAACCCGGGGTGTGCGGAGAGACTCGGGCCTGGTCGGACCAAGCCGCAAACCTGCGAGCGTGTTCTGCTGGGGTAAGCGGCAGGCCGGCTTCCAGCGGGTTCTCACCGGGACCCAAGTTAGGCCGTCTTCCACCTGAACGGCCATCTGCGTGGCTACCTGCGACCTTGCTGTGACCCCACGCAGGGGCCTCCCGGGCTCGCGGGGCGACAGGCGGGCGGCCCTCCCTGGCGCGGGATATGCGCTCAGCACGTCCTCCTGGACGCGCTTTGCTTCCCGAGCCCGCCCCGGTGGGACGCGAGCGCGTGGCTTCCTTTAATAAAACCGGCAGCCGGGCCGCCGCCCTGGCCGCCGCTCCGCCGTCGCCGAGCCCGGCACCCGGGGTGACATCTCTATTCTTCTGTCTGACAAATCTGCGCGCTGGCTCGTAAAAAAATCAATACGCTGCTCCCCGGGCCGCTCTCCGCAGGTGAGCTGACGGATTGTCTCGTCTTCCCCAACCCGATTTTGTTATCGCTTTGTTTCTCTTGCTTTAGGGCTGAGCGTCTGATAACACCTCCGCTGGGATGACACCAAGAGTTACGGCGACCTTATCCGCTCCGATCGTGTCCCTGGTGACGGAGCGCGCCGGCCGCGGCTGTGAGGCGGGGCCGTATCGCCCAGGATCTCCGGCCGATTTATTAGGCGCGCTCTGGAGCCCGTAAGAGCAAGTGTCTGTCGCCGGCTCCTCTGCCAAAGGTGACCCCGTGCGCAGTTCTATTATCCGCGTCTAGAAGGCCGGCCCTGGTACATCCGCGCCTCCGGACGCGCGCGTCAGGCTGTGACCGGGTGGGAGAGGGGAGCTGGGGGCAACGAACCTGCGGCGAATTTGTCAGGAAGGGAGGCTGCTTATCTGGCAGGGAGATCGTACTAGTTCGGAAATCGCGGTCGCCCTGCTCCCGGTAATTTGTGACTGTCAGAGGGTGCTGGCGGCCCGTCCCTCGGAGGCAGCGCCCGCGGCCCCGGGTCGCCGCAGCCCCAGAGCGGGGCGGAGGGGGTCTCGGAGCCGGAGCACGCACGCTGCTGTGAAGTGGGTGCTGGATTTCTCTTCTCCAGACGCTAAAACACACTCTCCCCTCCCGGAGGGCGTGAGGGTGGCTTCGGCTGCTGAAGGCAGCGGCTGGTACAGCAAGTCGGCCGCTTAAGTCGGGGCTCCTGCCTCCTTCCTGGATAACCTTGAGGGCCGGATCTAAGAGCTGCCGCGACCTCTCCGGGCGTCCCTTTCCCTTGCGCCCGTCCCCAGCTCTGTCCCCGCCTCTGTCCCCCCTTCCCTGTCCCTGCCTCTCCCTGTGTCCCCCTCTCTTGCTCTCTTTCCTCCTCCTTCTTTAATTAGAAACTGGTTTCTCTCCATTTGAGATTCAACCACTGACCAGATGCTGAATTTTATAGGAAACTTATTATGAGGAGACTGGCCCCTAGAAAATGACCACAGGGAGATTTAGGATTCTTAGAAATTATAAGCCATCTTGAGGTCAGAAGTGCACTTGAAGATTTTAAATGTTAAATCTGATAATTTACCCAAGATGCTGCTTTTTCTGGCTCCTCATCAGCCTTTAGCGACAGGCCAGAGACTGCTCTCAGGTGCCGAGCTCTGAGCCTCCTTCAGGGGTGGGGGGCTGCAGCACCAGCAGGGGTCCCACCTGTGCCCCATACCTCCCCTTGATTCCCACAGGCCCGGGTCTTTTCCAGCAGTTTTCACTAATGTGTCCCTTATAAAGCAGAATCTTTCAGATTAGCCTCACTAAGCCATTCACTTGTTAAAACAAACAAACAAATAAACAAAGCGCCCTGCACTTCCGCCTTGCGCTCTGGGAGAGCCCCAGCAGCATGGGAGGTGCCCCGCATCCCCAGGGCACCTTAGCCAACATCCCTGTGCTGTACCCTCACTCTAACCGCCCAGTATCGTGAGGCAGCCTGAGTGCCCGTTTAAAATGTATGTTGCGGAGTTCTCGTTGTGGCTCAGTGGTTAACGAATCCGACTTGGAACCATGAGGTTGCGGGTTCGATCCCTGGCCTTGCTCAGTGGGTTAAGGATCCGGCGTTGCCGTGAACTGTGGTGTAGGTCACAGATGCGGCTCGGATCCTGTGTTGCTGTGGCTGCGGCGTAGCCAGCGGCTACAGCTCCGATTAGACCCCCAGCCTGGGAACCTCCACATGCCGCGGGTGCGGCCCTAAAATGACAAAAGGCAAAATAAATAAATAAATTAATTAAATAAAATGTATGTTGCATGTCAAATTCCCGCGGACGGGTTCCATGCCAGAGGCGCCTGCCTCTTTGCTCCCAGTCGCTGGAGACAGGCCGCCCGCCCGCCCAGGCAGAGCAGCAGCGCCCGGGCCCCGCCTCCGGCTCCTCCGGCTCTGGGAGGGAGGGCGGCCGCTCCGCTCGTCGTGCTCAAGAACTGGGCAGGGTCCCTGCCGATGCCCGGTGCGGCCGGACCGCCGGCTGAGGGGCCTCTCTCCTGCCCCAGGCCCAGGCGTGCCCCCAAACTGCCTTTGCACGTGGACCCGTGTCCTGCCCGGGGGCAGGGAGCTCCTGGGCCAGCTGGGGATGGACAGGGGCTGGGAAATGGCTGCTGGGTCTCAGTCTGTGTTCGGATTACCCCGAGCATCAGCGGACGCAGAGGAAGGCAGGTGAGAGCGGGGCTGGGCCCCCCACTCTCCTCGCTCCGTGACCAGGGGCCGTCGACTGCCCAGGGCTTGACCCCCGCACAGGAGGACAAGTCCCATCCTTTAGCTCCCCCGAAGTTTTAGACGAGCCCATGTAAAAATAACCCACTTCCTAAAGTTCCCCAGACTACAGACTTCTGGGGGCTGAGCCTGTGTGTCTCCTGGGACGCGCCAGTGCCCGGCTGGCGGCCCCCGCGTCTGCAGAGGTAAGAGTGTGTGTGTGGAACTGGAAGGAAGTGTCTGCTGACATTGAGTTTCTCCTGGAAAGGGGGTGATCCTGTGTGATTTGTTTTCCTTTTTAAAATGTATTTTATTTATTTTTTCTTTTTTTAGGGCATCATCTGCAGCATATGGAAGTCCCCAGGCTACAGGCCAAATTGGAGCTGCAGCTGCCAGCCTACGCCACAGCCACAGCAACACTGCATCCAAGCCATACCTGTGACCTATGCTGCAG
Source organism: Catagonus wagneri (assembly GCA_004024745.2). Classification (NCBI taxonomy): domain Eukaryota; kingdom Metazoa; phylum Chordata; class Mammalia; order Artiodactyla; family Tayassuidae; genus Catagonus; species Catagonus wagneri. The sequence continues at coordinate 23,791,757 of PVHT020000009.1, read as the reverse complement.
CTCATGGCAATGCCGGATCCTTAACCCACTGAGTGGGGCCAGGGATTAAACCTGAATTCTCATGGATAGTAGTTGGGTTCTTTACTGTTCATCCATAATGGGAACTCCCCCCTTCCCTTTTTTTTTAATTTTTAATTTTTTTGACTGCTCCCAAAGCATACAGAAGTTCCTCAGGCCAGGGACTGAACCTGAGTCCCTGCAGGGACCCAAGCCACAGCAGTGAGTATGCCAGATCCTCAACCAGCTGAGCCACTGGGAGACTCCCCACATTTTTTTTTCTTGTCTTAGGAGTAAGCTTGAGGCAAATAAACCAGGGTAAATAACCAGTTAACTGATAAGACTTTTAGAATCATCTACATTTAATTGTTGGCCAGGGCTTTTAGGAATTTTTTTATTCTATTTTATTATTTGACTTCATTGTGGTCCTAAGTTCTTGGTTACCCTTCTCTAGAATATTAATACATTTCTCAGTGGCTATATTCTGCCTGGCAGCGGGATAAAAGCCCAAAGCCCCCAAAACAAATGATAAATTCCAATAAAAGTTAACACCTGGCAGCTGCTGTTGAAAACGCTCTGTTTGCTCCTCAAAAAGTTAAAGACAAAACTCGCAGCTGGCCCAGCAAGGCCGCTCGCAGCCGTGCAGCCAGGAGGATCGAAAGCAGCGACTCAGATGGAGACGTGGGCTCTGGTGTTCACAGTGTGTTGTCCACAATTGCCAAAAGGTGGAAATGACCCACGTGTCATCAGGAGGTGACGAGAAACAAAATGTGACCCCCACACACAATAAGATGCTGCAGAGGCATGAAGGGAATGAGGCTGTGCTCAGACATGGGCGTGCCCTGATGACACGCGAAGTGAGGTAAGCCAGACGGGGGACAGATACCGTGTGACTCCACGCATAGGAAACGCCTAGAACAGGCAAATTACCGGAGAAGGAAAGTGAGCTGGAGATTGCGAGGCACTGGGGGGGACGCGGGAGGGGAGATTACGGCTTAATGGGCACGAAGTTTGCATTGGAGATGATGAAAAAGTTTTGGGCGTAGATAGTGGTGGCAGTTACAAGACATTATGAGTTCATGTAATGCCACCAAATTGTCCGCTTAAAAATAGTTCAAAAGATAACTGTTATGCACAGTTTATCACAATAAAAAGGTGGATACCTGCTATTCATCTTGCCGTTCTAAGCGCGGGCCCCTGTCCTGCAGACGGCGTTGCTCACTAAAAAAGCCTGGGTCCTGCGGGGTGAGGCCTGGGGCTGTGGCTCCTGCAGCGAAGCAGGGTGGCCCTTGCTGCCCGAGCAGGGCCATCTTCTTCAGCTCCTCCGCGTCCGCGTTCCCGCAGCTGCAGGGCACAGCAGCAGGCAGTCTTAGCTGCACCCGGGCTCACCTGACCCAAAGCCGGGAGCCCAGCTGCTCCGGGCCGGCTCACGCGCACAGCGCTGCGGGGACCGCGGAGCCGCTCTGGCTGCGCCCGGGTCTCGGGCTGCCGTGCCCTGGTCACTGGCACGGTTCCTGGCTCACAGTTAAAACTTGTTGAGCCGATAAAGGACTTAACGAATAAGTGCATTTCAAAATTTAGCATAGACAGAACTAAGGCTATTCCTGGAGTGCAGTTACTGGGCCTTTAGAATTTCACCAGAATCGGTGTTTATGTTAATAACTGCCGTCTTTGGATGACCAGTCAGCGTCAAGTTGTCATTTTTTGCAAAGCTGGTTTAATGCTTCTGTGTTAGAGACGGTTTCGCATTGCACTCACCTGCAGGGCGAGACACGCCTTCTTGGCTCCATTTAAGTGCAGTATGTCCACCTCCAGCGGGAATGCAGTCTGGGCTTGCACCCCCGCTCCCCGCCAGCTCTCTGAGAGTCCATGGATGACTCACCGTTTTAGGGCAACGGGCCCATTCACACTGAACAGCTTGAGAATACACTCTTCCTTGGTCAGATAAACAAGTCATGAGATACTTCACTACAAAATGAGGGACCAGTTTAGTCATCTTTTCACCAACAATGGACTTAGATTGAATGTGAAATGGGAAGAGATTTGCTTCCTCGCGAGAAATGCGGCGAGAGCGTCTCCCCGAGGGCTCATCTAAAACGGTTTACACTGAATTCAGCCCAAATTTAAGCCAGACCGCCGATCGACAAAAAAGCTGTACGTACAGGAGGGTGGTTGGTTTTTCTCCGTTAGTCTTATTCTAAATCATCTGCAATGCTTTGTTTCATGCTTATGTCACGATTTTAGCTTTTTCTGGATGTTTCTCATTGCAGTACATTAATTATATTGGTCTTTCATCAGCGTGATTTGTCATAATTCGGAATTCCTCTCAGGTAAACGGATGAGACAGTTTTAAATCCATCCCATGAAGAGCTTAAATTTTTTAAAAAACTTATTTAACAGTTATTGGCTAAGTATGTAAGCAAGCTGTGACAGAGGGACCCTGCATGTTGGTCAATAGCATTCGCAACGAACAGAAACTGAGCAGAAAGCAGGTGCCTGGGTTGAATCGGGGTGTTTGGGAGAAAAAAAAACCGAGGCTGTGGGATTTGCCTTTCCAGCATTATTTCTGACTGAATATTCAGAAAAATACCTCTCATGCAGACCCGCTAAAACTGCTGGGTGCAGTTAAAATAGAGCTGAGAAAGCACAGAAAGCAACGGTGACGAGACAGCCCGATGCCGCCAGGCGTCGTCTATCCGGGGGTGTCTCCTGGGAAAACGCTCCCGTCACGGCGTGTGTTCACACTCCCCGCGGAACACGCACGGGCAACCTGCACAGATGTGCGTGGCGGTCCTGTCTCTACAGGAGAAAGCCGTCCTGGAGCAGGTGTTTTCCCGGGGGTGTCGGCTGATGCCCGGTGCTCTCGAACCCGGATGTTACAGGGTCTGAGCTGGGAGGCAGGAGACACCGCCTGGCAGGGCAGAGGTCGTACAGGCTCCCGCAGTCAGGACTTAGAGGGGCTGGCACCCTCAGTGGGGAGACCTCGGGAAAACGTGCCTTCTAGAATACACGCCCTGTCGCCAAGTTCTGACTCCAGTAGAAAGGATCAAAGCGGAGAGTCCCTTTCATTCTGCTGCATCTCAGGCAGAAGCAAACACAGGTCTTTTCTGGAGAGATACACTTTAAATAGAAACAATGCCTTCAAAGAATTCCCACAGATGGAATTCTATGAGAGAGGAGCTCAGAATAAAAATTTAACAAACAGAAAAGATGAGCTGTCACAACCAAGAGTAAGAAGCCACACGCTGCAAAATCAGACTGACACGCAGTTCAGATACCAGCACGGCAAGACACGGAACAGGAAATAAGCACAGGTAAGACTCTGGAAGAAACCAGAGAGGAAATTCACAGCACGAAGTAACAGAGTCTATCAAAGCTGACATGTTGAGTTGACAAAGAACCGATAGAGTTTCTAGAAACGAAAAATACAGTAATCAAAACAAAATCAGTGGGTCACAGTCACACAGAAGTTTAGAGACTGAATTAGAGCTGAAGTTATTACGTGCAAAATCTGGAGGACAGGCTTTAAGAAATGATCCAGAACATGCCACAGAGTTAGAAAGAGATGGCAGAGTTCAAAGCACACGGTACAAAGAGTAAGGACGGAGGAAGAAGCGCTATTCAAAGATACACGTTAGGAACTTTCCAGAGCTAAAAGGGAAGAGATCTCAGCTTCAGGAGGCCTAGTGAACCCCAAGCAAGACAAATAAAAAGAAATTCTCTCCCAGATCCAGTAATGGACTGAACGGCACCAAGGACCAGGACAAAAGTTTTCCTGTGTCAGACAGAAATGAGCGGGACTTCTCGAGGCTTGTAGGCACCTGAGAGCAGTTTATATTCCAGCCGGCTGCCCCGGGGCCCGAGCTGATACCGGACAGAGCCCTCGGGACAGGGTCCCCTCAGGGAAGGGGCTGGGTGGGCCCCGGGCCGTGGGCCATTATGACTCGCTCTCGTTAAGCTTCAAGGGGCTCTTCCAAACACCAGGCTAATTGCGAAAACTCACACGTAAGCAAGAAAAGCACAGTATTCTTTAGAGGAATATAACAAAATTTAGCATCCAGCAAAGTGACATCCAGTGACAACATGTCTAGCACAGGCAGAAGTGGGGCCCAGGAGAACAGGTCCAATCAACAGCTGTTAGTGGCTGCTTCTCATTAGCAGCCGGAAGAGGGCGGGCCAGCGTCTTTAAAGGGTTGGAAGAGAGTAACTGTTCAATCGCAAATACTGTATCCAGTGAAGATATTCAAGAAAGGAGGCAAAGCAAAAATATTTTCGAATAGCTCTGAAAGAAATCAGCAGCAGGCCCCCGCCCTGCAGGAAATGGCAAAGATGCTTGTCCGGGATGAAGGGTGAGAGCAGAGGGAAACCAGGACATTAGGAAAAATAGAGAGTACCGGGGATGGCGAAATGTGAATCAATTCAAAATACTGTTCTTCCTTTTGCTTGTTTCGCCTTGATTTTGTATAAATCATAAAAATCCTTAATAACTGTGAAATCATCTGGTGGGTTTATAAAGCGGGTTGTCGTATTTTATAGGACGTTAAGACCTAAGGGGTAGGGAAGAAATGCACACCTTAAAGTCACAAGGTTTCAATATTTTACAAGAAAAGCAGGTCCCTTAAAGCTTAAGAATGTATATTGTAGTCCCTAGAACAACCAGGAAAAGAAAAGGAATTTTATAAAATTTGCAGTAGTGTAATGCCTGACAACAGCAGCCCACAGGACGGGCGCGAAGGAGAGCGAGGAAGAGAGATGGTACGTAGATGGATGGGTGGGTAGAGTGAAATGCTGATCAGTAGGAGAGATTAAATTCAATGGAAAAAAATTAAAATTAATCCAAAATGAGGCAGGAAGTGAGAAAAACAAAGATCAGGTTGAAAATATGGAAAGCAATTCGCAAAATAGTACAAGTGAATCTCACTGTATCAATAATTACCTTGATTGGAAAAAGTCTAAACACCGGTTAAAAGGCAGATATCGTTTAATTGGAGAAGAAAAGCAAGATCTAACTGTATCGGCACACACGTCACTTTAAATATAAAAACACGTACACATTAAAAGTAAAGTATGGAAAAACACATAGGCAGGCACTAACCAACAGAAAGCCGAGGTGCAGTGTTAGCATCGGAAGTGAACTTGAGGATAAGGAAGGCGGGTGAAGAGAATGTTCTCCAGCAATGAGGGCGTGTACCTGGGCGTGTACCTGCTGTCACCCAGGAGGACAGTGTCTGTCACACCGATTAGTGTCCCATGAAACATACACAGTTTGCTTAGGTTTGAACGTGCATTTACGTTCCCTTTGTGACTCAGCAGGTTAAGAACCCGACGGAGTGTCTGTGAGGATGTGGGTTCGATCCCTGGCCTTGCTCAGTGGGTTGAGGATCCAGCGGTGCCGTGAGCTGCGGCGTAGGTCACAGAAGCAGCTCAGACCCCGCGTTGCTGTGGCTGTGGTGTAGGCCGGCGGCTGCAGCTCTGATTCGAACCCTAGCCTGGGAACCTCCATATGCTGTGGGTGCGGCTGTAAAAATAACACAATATAAAAAAACTTAAACAAAGAAGGTGGATAAAGGGTGGATACCTCCTAGGGGAGTATGAAAAGACCAGCTGTTCACAAAGATGCCTCATTCAGCAAAACAGGTCTGACAGGCTCTTGACTTGGGGAAAAAAGCTCTCTGCTGTTAGATGGAATTTTTTTTTAAGGAGAAATAAAGACTGAATTAAAAATATAATTTCAAATCACATAATATAAATTGTTCTTCTCCACCAATGTGTGGTGTCAGGTACTTTTTTCCAAAAAGGTGCCATGGTTTCCTGAGCATATCAGATGTAAGTAATAAATGCGGCTGCATTCGGGTTTATGTACTAAAATGCTTATTATAAATTGGACAATTACTCAGGGGACGAACAACATAAATTAATCTTGTAGTTTTTGATGACTTAAAGCAAAAAAGAATGAAATGAACAATAATTCACTGATATTTAGAAAATATTAGACGTATCCTGCAGCTTATTTTTTTCTACTGCTGAGAACATTAGGGATTTGAACAACTATTTCTTTTAAAGCACAGAGAAAAAAAGCCTGTCCTCTGACAGGAAGGCTCCTGGGGGCCGAGCCCTGCGAGGAGGGAGAGCCTGGGGGCCGGTGCGCCTTCCTGCCGGCCAGCGGTGGCCGCCTGGGGCTGTGACCCTCAGGGGCTGAGCCCCGGCTCTTTGCTTCACTGCAGGAGGCGACCCGGCGTCCGCAGCGGGACGTGCCACCTCCGGCCTCCGGCGGTCGTGCTCAGACCTTGCCCAGACCGGCGGCTCCCCGAGCCAGAGGCGGCCTTTCGCTTCTCATTCCCTGTGCCGTGACCGCCAGCGAGCTGGGCCCCCAGCGGGGAGGCGTCCGCGCCCAGTCCTCCCGGGACCTCAGACGGGAGGGATCCCTGGAAATTCCTTTCAACTCTCTCCGCGTCCGGCTGCGTGGACAGCGCGGCCTGTCCCAGCCCCACCCGGGAGCAGCCCCGTGGCCTCGGAGCAGACCTGCTGGGTTTCAGAGAGAAGCCCCCGACCTGCTGCGGCCACAGCCAAGCCCAGGACAGACGCTGACCGCGGCAGTGCTGGTCCCTGAGGGCACACGGGGTCTCAGCCTGGGCCCGAACCTGAGGCCTGACCCGGGGGACGCGGCGCACGGGCCAGCCTCCGCGTCTGAGGGGCCTGGGAAACACGCAGGGCCTGGCTGTCCGTGCTGCAGCCCAAAGAGCAGCCAAGGCGGCCCGAGCGCCAGGGACAGCCCGGCCAGCGCTGCGGGGGGAGCATGTCCCGCTCTGCCTGGGGCTGGAGTCCCGGAGGAGGGACCTCGGGCTGTCACCGCGTCTCCTCGCTTGAGGGGGACTCTTGGTGGAGGCGGCCATCACTGCCCACTGCGTCATCTGGCTGCAGCGATGCTAAGAGGACGCCAGGGAGAGTGACAGTGACAGGAGGGCCTTGTGTCACGGGCATGGCTGGGAAGCAGGTGGGGCTCCCGCCTTGGCCCGCAAGCCTGGCCCACAAGCCTGCCCCGCAGCGGCTCCTCTCCGCAGCCCCTTCGCCGGCCACCTGGCCCCAGGCGGGCACCGGGTGCCCTGGGTCCTGAGCAGGTGCCTGCAGCGGGGCGCTCCACAGCCCGTGTCCCTTTCTGCCCCCGGCCTTCCAGAGTGGACGGTCTCAGGGCCAAAGGCAGGACTGCAGGGCCGGAGGCACCAGAGGGCCGGCCGGGGCCTTCCTGGCTCTGATCTGGGAAAGCTTGTCCTCTGCGCCTGGACCACAGGGGTCGGGGCTGTGCTGGGGACCCTGCCGGGGCAGGGAGGCAGCTGCGTCGGAGAAGAATGTTCTGGAGGCACGTGCCCTCGGGCAGGGCCCCCCTCCTCGTGGAGACCTGCTCTGAGGGGCCTCTCCTTGGGGGTGAAGGGTTCCCCGGCGAGGAGCCTCCAGCCAGACCGTCCCTCCGCCTGAGCGAGTGTCGCCACCTCGGGAGAACGTGCTTTTTAGCCCCGCCCAGTCGGAGTGAGGGCGCTGGGCTCCGAAGGCGGTGTGGCCGAAGGTCCCAAGGCCCCGAGCCCTCACCAGAGTCATCCACTGGGGGGTCCCGGGGACAGTGGCCCCGGTGGGCAGAGCGGGGCCGCGGGGACACAAGGCCCCGCCTCCGGTGTCTGCGGCCCTTTCCTCCGCACCTTGGACCAGCGCCAACCGCACAGCACCGCCGCGCGCAGAAACGCCCACTTACTGATTTATTTCCTGGGGCAAAATAATTTTTTTTTTTTTAAGTCAGGGGCCCGGGGCCGGGAGCGACCTCCTGCGGTCAGAGGCGGAGGCCGGTGGCATCGATCCGGCTCCGGTAATGAACTCTAATAACAGCTCTATCGCTGCCCGCCCGCCAATTGGCCCGGGCGCCCTCCAAATTAGCCACAACGCAGCCAGCCTGTCAATATTAATTCCGCCGCGGAGATTACTTGTTATGGGAGAACAAAGGTGTTCTGGCTCGGGCGGAACAACTTAACTCCTGTCTCATAAAATTTAAGCTGCTATTGATCGCCTGCTCCTATTGTGTGAAGGATTAAACACGCGCGCACACAAGGCGCGCACACGCAGGCGCGCACGCGCGCGCGCACCCGGGAGGTGGCACCGGCCCCGCCGCCCGCGTCGCTCCCACTGCGCGGCCCCTCCTCCCCGCCTGCCCGGAATCATTCAGCAACATGAAGCAAATTAAATCAATGAATTCATCCTAGCAGATGGCCACTCTAACACTCGGTTAGCCTTTAGATAATTGAGCGTTGACTCCGGAATCATAAAATGGATGGCTCGTTTGTACATTTTACTGAAATAGATCGCCGAGGTTAAATAAATGAAATCCCATTTGTCAGGCGGTAATAAATGGTCTCCCTTTCTGCAAACAGCTCTGTTTGGCCTAATAAATACAGAGACGTTACAGCGCCCCTCCCTTGATAGGGTTACAGCTTAATGAAATGGTCTTTCCTCCGCTTGTTTCTGCCTCCTCCTGCACCCTGTGATAAGTAGCAAACCAACGAAGCTTGTAATTACAATCTTACAGAAACCCGGCCAATCTGTATATAAATCTCACCCTCCAATTACAAGATGTAATAATTTTGCAGTCAAGCTGGTAATGAGGTCTAATACTCATGCCTGCGATAATCCCCCTGGATGCTGACTCTATCAGATGTTAGCTTTGTAATTATACTGGCAGAAAATCATTATTTCATGTTCAGCAGAAAAATGAGGTTGGTGGGAAGTTAATTTTCTCTATGCTCTGTGAAGCATAGACAAAATTTTAATGATTTAATCATTATGGTTCTCCCTCTTACAACTGACCCGCGTTACTTGCGGAGAAACCTTGGCCCATTTAAAAGTCCCTGTTACTCGATAAAGCTTGCCAGGTATGCAGCTTTTAATGTGAGAATAACTGTATACAATTAAACTATTACCCTGCCGGTAGGGCAAATGTGTTTTATTTTTGGTTTTCAACATTTACATGTTGGTGAGTCATGGAAATATCTACGCCTTGCCCCACATTGTAATAAATGGCTAATTAAAAAAAATTGAATTAGGCTTTCCTGATGATGTCAACCCCAGGAAATATCCTCGTAAAAAAGCAACGCCAGCAGATGACTTTTATGTGTGGCCGCAGAAGTTACGGCCCCTGCGTCTCCTGTTAGAAATGAGGACAAAAAAAGTGGGGGAGTTGCCGGCATCCCATTTTGGTGATGGGGTTTCTCAAAAGTAAGATGTGCTATTTGGAAACGTGGCACCCACACTCCCGCACTGCACACTCAACACTTTGGAGCCAGTTACGGGCTGAAAAAAGACGAGGATATTATCGCACTCTGGGGAGTGGGGAGTCGTGACCCACCCCGGGGAACACATGCTCGTTCGTCCCGGGGCTGATGTGTGGGAGAACTGGCTTTGTCCTGAAACCCCTAAAACGTTGGAAGGCCCTTTATGCCTGCCTGGTGGGCTACTGGCAACAGCCTTAGCCCCTGTGTCCACACCAGCTCGCTGTGGTGACGGAGCTTATCGGTGACAACCCTGTACCCACAGGGACCGGCTAAGGCAAGTGAGTTTGGGTAAGAGTCATGCCTCTGATTCTAGACTTAGCCCTTTCCAGGTCTATGCTTATCTGCCCAAATGACATCTCCTAATTTAGACTGGGCCACCCGCCTGCTGACAATGAACCCTTGGGGCTGCAGGGGCAAAGCTGTGGCTGAGCCGGCTCTGAAGGTGTGGCTCCACCAAGCCGGGGGGGAGGGGGCCGAGGAACTAAACCAAGGTCTTATCTGGGGAGGAAAATTCCTGATTGGCAAATTAGCCTTTTGCTAAACCTCATCCATATGGAGATCCTGGCTGATGAAACCTTACACGAGCTTTAATGAGAGTTTCCGCAGATAGCGGGAAGGACAATCTGGAGCCAGATGTGAGCGGATAAACCACTGCAGGAACCTGGCGCCCTCCTCACGGAGATCCAGGCGTCAAGGTCATCGAAGAACCCGCCTTTTCAGGGTGGAAGCCAAGGTGCTGCTCACAGGGACGCTTCTGCCCATGGCTTGCATCAGGACCGCCTGCGTCTTAGGAGACGTACAGGGGCGCTGGTCCCAGGATTAGCTCACGTCAATGACTAAATCAGGCTGCACGGTGCCACGGCCACGGCGGTGGTAATTCCTGCCAGTTCCTGCCCCCTCAGCTTTCCCGGGAAACGAGGGGGCCCTCAGGGCTGCCCGACTCCTCCAGGCTCCTTTCTGGAGCCCTGGTTCCTTGGGGGCGTCAAACTTGGCTTTCCGCCTTGTGCAGAAACGCTTGGGCAGAAAGAACTCCGCCCAGACAGGGCGGACTTCACAGTCCTCATTGGCCCCTCACGGACGGCCTGGGGCTTGCGGCCTGCTGAGCGGAGACCTCCCCCGCCAGGGGACCCTGCTGGCTGGGACAGGGCGCTTCAGCCACTGCGGTGTGGCCGCGTTGCCCGCTGTTCCCGCTGGATCAGGGTGGTGGCAAATGTTCCCCTGAAGTCTGTCCTCAGAACCCCCAGAACCCCTCTTTCCTGACCGGCCGCGCTGGCAGCGGGTGGAAGTTCCGGGCCGGGGATGAACCTGAGCCACAGCAGTGACAATGCCGAGTCCTTAACCACCAGGCCGCCAGGGAGCTCCTAGGATCCCTCCTTTTAAAAAAAGAGCAATTTTCTTTTTGCCTGATCGGGGGAAGCGGCCCCTGTCACCCTGCTTCCTGCTCAGGATCCGGAAGGTGGGGGTGTTCAGGAACTTCTCTAAGGGGGACGTGGGTGGCAGGTGACGCCCGCCGGGTGCGAGGGATGGAACAACCAGGTCGGGGCAGAGGCGAAACCCGGCTCGCCAGCCTTACGGCTGTTCTCGCTCAGCACGGCGGCCCCCCCCCCCCCCCCCCCCCCCCCCCCCCCCCCCCCCCCGTTTAACCCTGTTTCCAGGTGTGTCTGTGGGGGTCTTCGGAGGCGGAGAGCAGTGAGTGGGTGGGCCTTGCCCTCCCGGTGTGGACAGCGCCCCCGCCACTGACGGCCAGCAGACCCAGCAGAGCGTGCGAGGATCTGGCCCTCTGCCCAAGGGCTGGCCTGGCCCTGGCCCTCTCCTGCCTCCGACCAAGACCTCTGCCTTCTGTCCCCAGGCCCTCAGGCCCCTGGGCTTGGACCCAGTTACACAGGGGCTCCCCTGGGACTCTGGTTTTCAGAGGGCAGATGAGGGGGCTTCTCGGCCTCCGTAATCGTGGGAGTCAGTCCCTCACAGTGTCTATCGTTATCTGTCTATCATCTGTCTCTCTACCTCTCCATCCGTCATCTGTCCATCCATAATTTGTCATCTATTATATATCTGTTCATTATCTATCATCTGTTTAATATCTATCTATCTGTCCAGTTACCATCTATCAATCAGCTACCTACTCATCACCCACTTACCCATCCCTCCTATTGGCTGTTTCTCTGGAGAACCCTGTGTAACGCAGGGGTCAAAGTTCAACATGCATTTCTACAAAAGAAATGAGTTAAGCTGCAGAATATCTACATTTTCTATACTATTAAAAAAAAATGACCGACCTTTGTGGGTGAAACACTAGAAGAGATCTGAGCCTCGTGCCAGGGCGTGTGTGGTGTGACCATTGAGTGGACAGGGAGGAGGCCGCTGCCTCTCGGCCAGCAGCGGAGGCCCAGCGCTCGGAAGGCACCAAGACCCACTCGCGGCTCTGAGAAGGCAGTTCAGTGCGTTTTGACACCACTCTTCTACTTACGTTTCTAAAGTAGCTTTATTTCCTCTTAGTTTCTGCACTCAGAGAAAGTCTTTTGTGGAGGCAATTAAGATATGTGCGAACTTAAATAAAAAGGCAATATTAATTAGAACTCAAAGTAAGATGTTTGGGTGACCACGCGTGCTTGGGTCAGGGGCCCGGCACCGACGTTTGAGCCACAGAGGCACCTGCTGCCGCGTCCCCAGCCGGATGACACCTGCCTTTGGCCGGGGACGCCCAGCCTGGCTTAGTTACACGGGGGAGTCAAGGAGCCAGTCAGCCTGAGTTTGAATTCTGTCTCCACCTTTCCCTGGCAGATCGTAGACTAAGTACATCTTTTCTCCTCAAGTGGATAATGAATAACCGCCCTTATTCATGGAGCTCTTACAGGATTAAATGCATAGCCGATGGTTAGCACAATGCCTGCAAAGTAGCAATTTCTTAGAAAATGTTAGCCATCATTTAACCTGAATTCAGAGTCAACACTATGAATTATACAATAAGCGTTTCTGTTAGTAGCAAGAAGTGTTCCAGAAGCATGCTGTCGGCCAGCCCCGCCGCCACGGAGGAGGAAGTGGTGCAGCGACTGCGTGAGCCGTGGGGATGCTGGGCCCCGCCCCCTCTGAGTGCCCAGGGGCGGGCCTCCTTTCTCCGCCAATCAGGTGCCAGATCTGCAGGCACGCCCTATAGATAGCGTCATTTCCTTTTCTCCTGAAAGGCCCACCTAGGCTTTGCTTCTGCATGCAGGAAGCGTGATGTTAGGAAAATTTCCACTGGCTTCGTCAAAGTTTTTCCCGTTCTTTGTAATAAAACCTAGATGTTCCTAAATATTGGAAAAACAAAGACATGTATCTTTTCCCTAAAATCGTAGCAGTTTTTAACACAGCTCTCAACCTCCAGGCATCTTATGGTGTGTGGCCCAGTGGGAGGGCACGGGGGCTCAGACGGCACCGGGCTCCTCCGGTCAGCGCGCCGCAGGACGCGTTTCTTCCACTCCCGGGACCGGAAGGCCCCGAGTCCCCACTTCACGGCTCCCGGTGGGTCAACTCGCAGCAGTAAAATGTGGCCGTTGGAAGAAGCCACAGGCCTGGGCAGGCCCGTGATCCCAGAGACTGACACCTCAGGAGCCCAGGTGCCAGGATCTAGTTCCAAACGCGATTGTTCGGTAGTTAAACGTGGGTGGTTTTTAGGGTTTGGGGTGAGACAGACACGGGTCTTTCTCTTCCATGCGCAGATCTGTGACTCAGGAAAGTCATTTACCCTGAGAATCAGCACGCTCGTCTCGGTTCAGATCTTATCACTTCCCCACGCCGCTGCGAGGAAGAGGACAGCGACTTAGGTAAAGCCGTCCCCGAGGACTTGGCGCCTGGAACAGGACCAGGGAAGATGAGGAGTTGGAGGCAACCCGGGCTGCAGGCTCCTCCCGGTGGCCCCATCACTGGGACCTTCTCTTGGACACACATGCACATACAAGCTCCAGGACACCTTTGAAAGCAATGCAGGAGTTCCCGTCGTGGCTCAGTGGTTAACGAATCCGACTAGGAACCATGAGGTTGTGGGTTCGATCCCTGGCCTCGCTCAGTGGGTTAAGGATCCGGCATTGCCGTGAGCTGTGGTGTAGGTTGCAGACGCGGCTAGGATCCCGTTGCTGTGGCTGTGGTGAAGGCCGGCAGCTACAGCTCCTGTTAGACCCCTAGCCTGGGAACCTCCACATGCTGCGGGTGCGGCCCCAGATAAGGCAAAAAGACAAAAAAAAAAAAAGAAAATAAAAGCAATGCAGTTCTTCCTGAATAGAACTGGAGTTGCTGAAATGCCCTTGGTTAGTGTTGGTTGCCGGGGCTAAGTTCTCTGCACGATGGCAACCCAGCAAGCGCCATGCCCGTCTCTGCTGCAGGTGCCAGGCTCCCAGCTTCTCCGCCCGCAAACTCCCCCTTTGACCTCCAGGGGGCGCAATTCCGAACAGAACAAACTTCCGCTTGTGTCTGGCCTTCCCCACGCAGAGCTCCGTCCGCCAACCCAAGAAGGAAAAGGAGAAAATCTGCCTTCCTTAGGGATTCGGGGGGAGGGGACACTGGCTGCAGTCCACAGTTTCAGCCCGACACTGGCGATCACCATACATACAAACATCCCTTAGGAATGCTAATAACCAATGCCGATTTCTGACATTCTTTTCTGTAGTTTCCTGGGAGAAAATTCTGTGGTTTCCCAGCACCAAATGACAGGTCTTCATCCATACGGGTCTCTTTACTTTCTTGTTTGTTTCCTATCCAAGTGGGCCAAGCCCAGGACAGAGGACTCAGGTCCAAGCCCAGAGGCTTAGGCTTCCCCGATGTATACAGAGGACTTTCTTGGACGCCAACTGAAAGATAAAATCCTAGCATATGCAGCTGCAGATATTTTTTAAAATAACCAAAAGCCTAATTAAATAAGAGGCTCATCTCCCTTAAAACCTGATAATTCTTTCTTTGTAAAACCTTTCATTTTTGGCTACTTAAAAACGGTAAGATTCCCCAGGGGCTAACAACAGTTTTTCTATATTTCCTGGTTCTTTAAAAAAAAAAGCACACATCGTTGAAGCTCTGTATCTGAACTGTACTTTCAGTTCCTAATATATGTCAGCATATGTGTTATCAAATATTTATGGTAGAGTCATGCATGAAATACATGACCTAAGAGTATGGACTATCAGTCTGTGTGGTTGGACACAGCTCGGTCAGTTAAGGGATTAGGGATAGGATTTAAGGAGAAGCCAAAGGGACATTTATTTACGGCAGATATTTCAAGCCTCTGTCATAAAAAGTGGCCAGAGTTGCCTGGACTTTGGTGTCTGATTTCCTGGTTTTATGCCCCAAGTTGTTGTCATGCATTTTCATAGGAAACTACAATGATGTTTGTTGCCTTGACATTTCTGAATTTAGCATAGAGTTTGGAGAGGAGCAGGGGTCCCCCAGGCCGGAGCTTGTATTTGGAGAGCAGAAAGCTGTGCCCACACCTCACAGCAAGTCTGCAAGGTGGGCCAGGCTGGGGTCCCAGCACCTGGGGCAGCGTCCTTCCTCATGCTGATAGGGAATAGGGAATGGCGCTTTCTTCCAGAGACACACAGCTTGAAGCTGATCTTGTGCCTCAGCTTTACTTACTTTTTTTTTTTTTTTGATTGCCCTACAGCATAGGAAGTTCCTTGGCCAGGGATCAAATCCGAGCCAGAGCTGAAACCTACACCACAGCTGCAGCAACGGCCCTGAGCCATGGATGAAACTGGCAGCTCCACAGAGACAAGTCAGATCATTAACTCTCTGCTCCACAGCGGGAACTCTGGTTTACTTAATTTTTGTAAGATTTACTTCAAGATAAAACCATTCCTTCAACGCTTAGATTAAGTGTTTATTGCCATTCATTTTGAGTCTTAGTTTTAGCAGGTTGCTTTATCCCCAGAGGAGAGATTTGCATTTTGGATGAGAGGAATATTGTGTCATATTTGAAGTCCATTTAATCATAATAAAACATGTTGGAATGGTGTTGAACACGTTTATAAAAATACATGTATTTGCACTGACAAGAAGCCCTCCGGAAAATGCCAAGGTTTTCCAGGTGCTTTTCGGTTGCTCCAGATATGACATGACCATTTTTCTCTTTGCATAAGCATGCTGAATTGTTTTAACTCATTTAATCTTGAGAAGTACAGGTAGAATAAAAGTTTGTGTTATGCTGAATGAAAGTTTCCTTTCATTACGCTGACTTGCTTTCAGTGTCGTTAGATACTCATAGACTGGCAGGATACTGAGGGAAACATAGACATAATTTCTTCTAATTCTAGAAAAAGTAATCCTGAACTTTTTCCAGAATAATGAATAAAAACACACCTACTTTTAAATACCATTACAATGAAAGAGATTTGGTAAGAACCTGGAGATAATAAATTTGCCAGTGACCATCTTTTCTAGTTTTCTTTCTTCTGAGTATGTCTTTATTCCTCCTTCATCCCTAAAGGACAGTTTCACTGGTTAGAGACGTCACAGCTCACAGCTCTTCCTTGGGCACCAGAAAGCAAATGCCATGCCACTTCCCTCCAGCCACCACACTTCAGGGCAGGAAATCTGCTGTCACTCACGCTGTGTTCCTGGAGGCAAGTGTTTTTTCTCCTTCATGACTTTCAAGGTTTATTCTTTGATTGTAGCCTTTGTAAGTTTAATTATGATGTTTCTGAGCTTTGTTTTTTTTATCTGTCCTGTTTGGAGTTTGCGTATCTTGTGGTACTTGTTGGTTTGTGTCTTTCAGCAAATTTAGGGCATTTCCAACTGTGATTTCATTCCACACTTACAGCCTCACTCTTTTTCCTCCCCCTCTGAGGCCCCCATGAAATAAACGTTGGATCCTCTGTTATTATTACCCACAGGTTCCTGAGGCTCTCTTCATTCCTCCCCGCCCAGTCGGTTTTCTCTCTGTTGCACAGGTTGGGTAAATTCTATCGACCTCTCCTCGAGCTCACTGTCATTCCCTCTGTCAGCTCCACTCCTCCCGAGCCCATTCAGGCACAGCCTCATCGATTAGGTCTTTCAATTCTCTGATTTCCGTTTGCCTATTCTTATAACTTCTGTTTCTTTGCGGTGATTTTCTTTCACCTGTTTTCAGGCAATTTGTAATTGACTGCTGAAGAATTTCTACGAAAGCTGCTTTAAAACCCTCAGGGGGCATTTTCCAATGTCTGATTCTTTTCAGCATGGTCAACAGCTGATTGCTTCTTGCATCTCATCTATGAAGGTTTTGCTTCTTTGTATCACAGTGATTTTCCACGTGCCCTGGACGTTCTGTCTCTGTGTTAGGAGATGCTGATCCTTATTCAATGTGCTGTTTAACATGCAGCCATCCTGTGCAGGTACATGTTAAAAGCCATGGGTCCTGGCTTTCCTTAGTGGGCAGGGGCTCCGGTGCTGGTTTAATTTCAGGGCTTTGTGGTTCTATTTGGTTGGCTTGGTGTAGTCGGATCTGCTGTGCTCCCAGTGGCCTCTCCTGGCATTACCTGGGAGGGTGGTATGGGTTCACGCCAGGCCCCATGTCTCTTTCTTGGCCAAGAGGGTCCTCAGGTCCAGAAGGGTGAGGAGACTTCCTTCCCCGGCTGGGCACTTGTCACGGGGGATTTCTACAAGTGTGTCTGGCTGCCCCAGGGTCTCTGAGCAGGGGGCTTCAGCCCGACTCAGGATGAAGGAAAGTGAAGACAGATGCTGGGAAACGAAAGAAAACTGTGCCCATACACAGGAAACCATGGAGGGCTGGGAATCTGAGCAAACAGGCTGGGTGGCTGACGTTGCCTCTGAGGATCGGGCATCCCAGTGCCTGGAGGTTGGTAGGTCAGCAGGTACCAGGAAGGAAGAAAGACATGCTGACTCTGCATCGTTACTTCTGTGTGCTCCGTTTCAGTGCTTATTAACTGAAAACCGTTTCTGTAGGCAGGCAGCATTTTAGTGTATCTGCAATTTTTCCTTTAATATAGATTTCAAAAGAAACTAAAATCAAATTAAATCACATTGTTATGGTATCTTCCTCACTTTTAAAATTAGTAAAATGCCCACGGGGGACTGAGGGCATATTTGACAGTTACTTTATTCATTTCTTGCAGAAAATAGGTGAGACACCCGAAGGGCCAACCTTGGTTAATGTCCCATCTTGCTGATGTGGCTCGCCTGTGGTGGGGGCACCCCGATCCCTCCACCTGTGGTTGTCAAGGGGGCCCAGGAGATGGACCCAGTCTTGGTCCCCCCCCCACATTCACAGGGAGGAGCAGAGGCTGCAGGGCAGGTTCCAGAAGTTAGTCTGATGCTCCAGCATCAAGAACGCTTCTGTGGAAGAACTGGTGGAGACAGGAAGACAAGCAGCCATGGGCGTTGGACCCCACAGTGTGCTCTGAGTTGGGGGAAATACATTCTAGTGTTGAGGGAAAGCTTAAGACCAATTCTGCATTAAATGCTTTTTAAGAACAGTTTTAGATTTTACAGAGAAACAGTGGACAGCACAGAGAGTTCCCACAGGCCCTCACTCCCCCTGACCGCAGCTTCCCTGCTTTGATGTCTTGCCATATAGGGTGTGCAGTCGTTAGAATTATGAACCAGTACAGGTACATTAGGGTTCACTCTGGCTGTTATAGGTTCTGTGGGTTTTGGCAAATCCACAGTGTCGTGTATCCACTTTTGTGGTGTCACACAGAGCAGGGTCACTGCCCTAAAAATCCTGTTCTGCACCTGTTTACCCCCCCACAACCCTACCTCCCTGAACCCTGGCAACCGCTGACCCATGGCTTTAACTGCTCAGTAGTTTTGTCTTTTCCAGGGCGTCATATACACAATGTAGCCTTTTCAGATTGGTGTCTTTCACTTGGTAACCTGCATTTAGGAAAACTTCATGACCTTTTGTGGCTTGAAAATTGCTTTCTTCTTAGCTGGCTAATATTCCACCATCTCGGCGCAACACAGATTATTTATCTGTTCACTGAAGGGCATGAGTGCTGTCTAGCCAACATTTTTGGAGGAAAAGCGTTAAGGTTAAGATAAAGTGTGTGTTTTTGAGGGATGGAGACTTAGGGAGATTTTTTTGACTTCTATGAGCCTATGCTTTCCAAGGTGCACACAAGCTGTGCAGAAAAATCAGAAACTAAATATTTATGAATGGCTTTTAGCTCTGCCGATAGCGAGTGCTTACTTGAGTTAGGTCAACGAGCAGGTCAAATAAGTGCTAAACATTTTCTGCTTTTAACAGACACATGGTTGGTCTATGTTATGGCCACAATAAAGGTCCATTTAACATAGAGTTTTAAACATTTGCTGTGAGAAGCCCAACATGAACAAATGAAGTTGAACAGGCGTTTGCCTGAAGGTGTCCCTGCGAATCCAGGTCTACACCTAATCATCCCTAAGGGACAGGGCTGTCATCTCCGCTGTGACCAGCTGAGGAGGACTGCGGGGGGGGCTCAAACTCAGAAACGCAGGTGATCAGAGATGTGTGTGGGGCCCGGCACTGCTTCGTGCTTTCCTTCTGGAGTTCCTACTTGTCTAAGTAGAAAACTTGCTTGGTCCCACGCAGCGTCATCTTGAAACGCGTAGGCTTGCACGCCGATCACACTTGCCATGGTACAAACAGTGGTGACACGGTTCCTTCCTTCCAGGTGAGTCAGTACACAGGGGAGCAGGCTCCGAGCAGGCGAAGCACGTCCTCTCAGCGCTGCCGGCAAGATTTCTTCCAGGAACGTTGTTATCAAGGAGAAAAACCAACAGCTAACGACTGGAACGGAGATCTGATTACTCCGCCCTTTCCATCGTGACGGCAGCTGTTACGGCACGTCTGTGCTCAAAAGAAATGAAGGAAACTTCACCATCCACGAGATCAGGGTCCCTCTGCAAAGAAGGTGGGTCCAGCACTTAGAAGGTCATTTACCGCGTGGCTGGGGTCCATCCGCGCAGTTGGCGTCTGGCCTGGTGCTGACACCCCGTGAAATGCGTTGCCTGAAACTTTGCCTCATTCTTGGAAAGTTGGGCGGATACCGTCTCTTCTCATTTAATTTTTTCCCCCCTGAAACTCCAGTTCCAGGCCCTGGGCCCCCCCAGCTCGATACCTTTTTATCAATAGATCTAATCGGCGGCATGTTAAACAAGGGAGGCCCTTTCTGCGTCACTATTAGGACAAGCAGAGTGTCGCTGTTGATCAGCAGAATAAACAACTCGGACCGATTCAGTTACAACGCGGGGCCCCGGCTTTTATCCGGCTGTGACATCATTTCAATCAAAATGTAAAATAATACAATCCAATAGTTGCAGGAGGGAGACAGGACACAGGCGGCTGCACTTGGTCATTTAATAAGAAGAGGGGAGGAAGGCAGTCCTGCTCTGACAGCGACGAGGCCCCCGTTCCAAAACTCCATTACCTGCTGTAATGGTATTCAGAGACCTGAATGCGGGAAATTGTCTATTACTTTTTATTAGTGGAAGCTGTTATGTAGGATACAGCCTACTGCACTGTTCTTTTTTTTTCCCCCTCTTTGTTCATTTAATTAACAAAAGCATGAAATCTCCCTATTGGCAGCTTTCTCCTCGAAGCTTCTATTGCTTTTTCCCCCCTCCGAGCGTGGATTTTATTCATCTCCTTTGTCTCCTTTGAATTTTTTTTAATGGGGATTTTTTTTAAGACCCACAACTCATCGTAAGAAGAAAAAAAACACAATTCAAGGACCAATACATGGTCTCTAAACGGCTTGGGCCGTGGGAACTGTGGGCAGAGCCAGTCCTTCTGGGGGCGTTTGTTCAGGAAAGACCTCCCTCTCAATTCGGGGACTTTCGTGGCCCCTGGGGAGGGGGCGGTGTGTCACCTGCTTTGTGTCAGGGTGACAAAAAGGGTAACGGCAGCTCTAGCCGGGGTGTCTGGAAGCAAAGACGGAGAAGAGGAGGGACGTTTTAGGAAGAGGGAACAGAGTGCATCTAGAAGCCCGTCTCCTGGGCCCTGGCGGTCTGGACACTGACCGTGACCCTGAGTAGCCTGTTCCAGGTAATCAATGAGTGCGTGGTTTTTCCTGTGTTCAGTTTCTAGCAATCCATCATTTTTAAGATGAAGGAATCCATTTTCCTTCAATATTTTTGATCATTCTGTACACAGGCAGATCCATCGAAGAAAATCTGGTTTGCGTGAGCCCTGAAACAGGTCATTTTATGGAACGGCCAGCAGCCGTGACGTGCCGGTCCCTGGGGGCGGGCGGGGGCTGCCAGGCTCCGGGCGGGCTGGCTGGATCGGGTTTTCCCTGGCGGAGGGCAGGGGGCCGCAGTCCACACGCCACCGCCTGCCTCCGGCAGGGCCCAGTGTCGCTGGGAGGGGGTGACTTTATGATAGAAGTTCCATAAGAGCAGCCTCCACTGCCGGGAGCAAAGCCACGCCACGGGGAAACTGGGCGACTTGCATAAGAGGAAGTTAAGTGCGGCTTCAGCCAAAGCTCCGTGGAAGGCGCGGGCAGGCCACGCACAGAGCCACACTCACCCCGAGAGCCTCACGCCAGGATGCGCGCCCCCGCGTCTGCTGTCACCCCCTTGCAACCTCAAGAGAACAGAGCCTTGCGAGGGGCTGGGGGCTGTCCCGTGTCCGGGCCCTGTCCCCGACGCCCGCTGGGGAGGGTGCGCTCCCTGCCCCACCCCCAGGCCAAACGAGGGGCCTCGGCGGCGAGCCCTCTGAGCACGGGGCCTCAGGCTGGGCTACGGCCGGGGGCTCGGGGCTGCCCTGGGGCCTGAGCGTGAGGCTCCGAGACAGTTCTTGGGAAAATCTGGGGGATGGGCCGGAACAGGGACTCTGAGCTCCGCGGAGATGGTGCGTGAGGCCACAGGGCACAGCCTGCGGGGCCAGGCTGCTCTCTCGAGGGCAGGTGGGTGCGCGGCGGGGTGTGGGCTCGAGCCTGTTGACCCGCAGTCCCTCCCTGTCTTGTGGACGGGCTCGGGGGGGGGGTCGGGTTAGATCAGAGCGTCCACGACCCCCTCCAGCTCTGCATCCACACGGGTGACAGTGGGCGTCGCACTGAGAGATGAAGTGACTCCCTGAACCTGGGCCAGCCTCACCGCCACGTGCTGTGGCCAACAGAACCTGGCAGAGTGACGGTGTGACAGGCCCGAGCCCAGGTCACTGAACTGAGGTCCTGCAATTCAGGGCCGTGAAGTCTGATGCTGAGGAGGCGTGTGGCCCGGGCCACCAGCACGGCTGACCCGCAGCCTCACGAGCAGCCGTGACCCCGCCATCTGAGCCCCAGAGCGTGGGCTGCGGCCCACATGGGGTGTCCTGGAGCGTGGCCTCTCTGGCACGGGGACGGCACAGACCAGGCCCCACTGCGCCCGCCGAGGGGGCAGCCTGGCGTGACGAGGACGCTGCCACGGTGCACCCGGGGGTCCCGGCACGCGGCAGCGGACGCTGGGCCTGTCTGCCGGCCTGGACCTTGGGAGACGACGCGGGAAGCCACGGCCCCCGCCCTGGAACCCTCCGCAGGGCTCCGAGCCCCAGGGCCAAGTCCGGCAGCTCTGCTCACTTGTTAAAACTTGGCACCTGCTGACTCTCTTTTCTGCTTCAGAAGAAGGCCCTGGAAGGGCTGGTCTCTGGGTGAAGACAGTAGAGCCCCCGGGCGCCCGATACTTGCAGACCTTTTGCGGCGCACTGGACCTGTCTCCTTCTCTCTGTGGCTGCGTCCTCCGGACCAGCCTTCCCGGTCTACGCGGCCGGCAGGCGGGAAAGGCAGGCGGCGGGCAGGTGGTCCAGGCAGCTGACGACCGCGCGGTGCGTGACTGCAGGGACCGCGTGGTGCT
>PVHT020000009.1:23715378-23768672 GCA_004024745.2 Catagonus wagneri | reverse complement strand
TCTGGCTTCTGTTCCGCTTCATACACCTTCCTGGCCACACGGGGACCTGACGGACCATGGACTTCACCCGGCTCGCCCCGCACCCGGGCCCTCCCTGTCCCCTCCAGGCAGGGCCCCTCCCCCGCTTCCTTTCCTGCTCCCTCAGCGCCCTCATGTCTGCCCAAAGGCCATCTCCTCAGTGAGGCCCTCCGCGACAGCTCCGTCCGCGACAGCTCCATCCACGGCCACTCCGTCCGCGACAGCTCCCCACCCCCTGTCCCTTTTCCTGCTCGGCGCTTCTTCTTGGCCTCGTCACCACACCGTGTGGTCTGTGGACTCATTTCTTTGCTTCTCCACCCCTCCCACCCGCTTGTGGACGCCCAGTGACTCTGAGCTCCGGGCCACTCTGCCTCTGTTCTCGAGAAGTCGTGAACTAGTCCCCGAAAGCAGCAGGGGCTCACTCACTATTTTTTGGATGAATAGATGAAAGCCGTTCTTGTCCGCTGTCTTTTCTCTCCCTTTCTGGAGCAAAATTTGCAGCCGTCTAGTTTCCGGGCGGTAGGCATTCTTTGGGTCGTTCTTGTTAAATGTTTACACCAGCGCCCGGGGCTCCCTCTCCACCCGGCGGGGCGGGCTCACCTCTGTTTTGCCGGAAAAGGACAGGCTCCCCCTACGAGGCCTTCTGGGTGCGCTCCTGAGGAAACGCACAGACCCTCTGTGCTGTCTCCAGAGGTGCCCGCGTCCTGGGCGTGACCGGGTGGACGCGAGCTGCCCTCTGCTCTGCGGAGGGGCCCAGGGCGCGTCGGACACTGCCTGTCCTCCTCAGGTCCCGGTGTGGACGCAGGCTGGCGGCAGAGTCCCTGCCGACGTCTCCATCCAAGCAGCCCCTAAGGCCGCACCTGCAGACGGGACCCGGCGTCACAGGCCAGTTTAATCTGGTTCGTCCTCTGCTGTTGGCTGGGACCCGGGGGAACGCAGAGCCAGGGTGCACAGCACGCGACAGCACGTCCCGGGGCTGAGCGGGTGGCCGTCTGGGCCTT
The DNA here is from genome assembly GCA_004024745.2 of Catagonus wagneri. Classification (NCBI taxonomy): domain Eukaryota; kingdom Metazoa; phylum Chordata; class Mammalia; order Artiodactyla; family Tayassuidae; genus Catagonus; species Catagonus wagneri. Next base: position 23,767,653 of record PVHT020000009.1, on the reverse strand, counting down.
GGTGCTGGCGGCGGGTGAGGACGCCAGGAGACGCGTGAGGTCAGCGTGGGTGGAAAGAGGCTGTAAGATCCACACAAACAGTTCTCTGCCACCTGGGGGCTCAGTCACACCTGGGGGGTCACCTGCCCAAGGCTGTGAGTCGGGGCTACAGCCTTCATAAAACGGCCGCACACAGCTGTTAGGGGGCGGGGCAGCCCCCAGCCTCCCCCTGCCTCGGGAGGGTGCTTCCCAGCTGCTTGGGGGACCCCCGCCTTCCTGACCCAGGCCGCTCCTGCAGCCAGGGCCCCTCCGCCTGGCCCGACACCCTCCCAGCAGGACCGCAGTGCAGCGCGCTGCAAGCTGCGCCTGGAGAGTCTGGGTCCCAGGCGCGCTGGCCGCTTGCTTCTTGGCGAAGCCGGCTTTGGTTGCACCAGAGCTGAGCCTGTGGAACTGCGTAAGCGAGAAGCAGGCGCACATCAGGGCTGCGTGCACGGAAGGGAGAGCTCAGCTCCCTTGGCAGACAAGCAGGTTCTGGAAGGAGTCACTTTGCCCAGAGATCATGCCGGAGGGTCAGACACGCGTCGGGCGCTGGGAAGGCTGCAGGCCGCTCGGCCACGCTGGGAAGAAGCCGGGGTGGGCGCCGGAATCGTGGTCCTGCGCCGGGAAGAGGCCGCTCTCCAGCCTGGCGCTGGGGGCCGGCTCCCCCGAGGCCGCTGCCTGGGCCCCTGAGCACCCGCCTGGCTTCAGCCCCGCAGGTCCCACAAGCATTATCCCCAAACTTCCAGGGCCCCTGGTCACACCCCAAGCCCCTTCGTGGCCATCCTCAGGGGTGGGGGCCTAATGAACTTTGGGGAAGCTGTGGTGGGGCCGGGGCTCCAGGGCCTGGCGTGAGGCGGGTGCTGGGCTCCATGGCGCTTCCCGGAGCCACGCGGGAGGCTGCAGTCCCGGCTCCCGGGGCTCAGGTCTGGGACTTGCGGCCTCGGTATATCAGAGGGGACGTCCCCGTGGCACAGAGCACCTGCTGGGCCCCTCCCTGCGGCCGTGGCCTGGGCCTCCCGAGCCGTCAGAGCTGCTCCCCTCAGCTGGGCCTGTCCAGTCCCGAGAGGCCCTGCGTGTGTCACTGCCCCGGCGACGGAGGGGGCTCCGTCCTGCACGGCGTGTCTCCGGGGACGGGCGCTTCCAGGGGCATGTCCCCCGCGGGGACAGAGTAAAGGGTCAGAGTGTGCGAAGCGGATAAGGTGCAGATTGCAACGCTCTCTCACAAAGCCGGGGGCCTGCCGTCCTCCAGTTTGGGCTATTTTTAGGAAAAAACTCTCAGAGTTACTGATGTTTCCGTATCTGGTGTTATTTTTTCCTTGGCTGAATCCTTTTGACGCTTCAACAAATAGCACAAAGAGAAGGGCTGATGGCTACACGCGTTTGCCCCAAGCCCCGCCGGACCTTGAGAACTGCGGGAAGGGAGACTCAAGCCACCATCTCCTGTGACCGTCGACTGGCCCCGTGGCGGTTCCTGAACCGTGAGCCCCACGAGCCCAGAAGCGGCCGCAGCCCCGAGTGGTTTCGAAGGTCGGTCTGGGCGGCGGCCGGCGGACATGAAACGTCTGCTGCTGGGACTGTGCTCCTGGCGGTTCCGGGCCAGCTTCTCAGCCTGGGACGTAGCCGCACCGCCCCCGCCCAAACCCGCGGGGCGCCAGGGCTGGACGGCACGGCCGCTGTCACGGCAGCAGGGGACATGCCGCGGGGACGCGGCAGCTCAGACCTGGGGTGTGAGGAGGGGCGGACTCGGGGCCAGGCGTGGCTGGGGGCCGGGGGGCTGGCCTTGACCCCGCTGGGCAGGGCCGTCTGCAGATCAGCGAGCGCAGGTGGCCGCGGGTCCGGAGGAGGCCGCCGGGCTGCTTGGTCTTGGCGGCTGCAGGGGCTCCTGCCGTGTCTGCTTAGTGGGAAGGAGGTGACACCCCCCGCCCCCACAACGGCTGGGCCCGCAGCCACGGGGGCCACGGGGAGGGCCCCACCCTTGCCCGCAGCCACGGGGGCCACGGGGAGGGCCACACCCTTCCCTGCGCTGAGTCCCTGCAGCCCCTCCTCCTGGGCACCCACGGGAGGCAGAGCTCATTCTGCGGTCACGGCAGTGCCCTCGAGGCGTGTTCCCTTAATGCGGCTTCACCCACCCAGATGCCGCCGTGGGGTCCCCCTGGCCGGCCGTCTCCCTGAGGAAATGGGGAAGTGTCTGCCTTTCTCCTGCGAGCAGAAGGAATCCTGCGTAGGTGACACTGAGAGGAAGCGGGAGGGGGCTGGTGCCGTCGGAAGCTGAGACTCAGGCATGCAGACGGCCGGCAGGAACGGCGCCCGGGTGCGCACCCAGGGACCCGCAGTCTCCTTAGCTCAGTGGCCCAGGCGGCACCACAACCCATGGTGAAGACGGCTAGTTAAGCTCCTGATACCTCTCCGTGGGTGTTTCTACTGATCTTGGGTTATTTCCCTTAAGAGATTTCCACCTTTTCACAGACGTGGTAAATAAAGCATTACTGTCCCAGCACCCCTCAGTGTTTCCGTTCACAGGTGAATGCCGACGGGACGCTTGCTCTGGCATCCGGGGCGGGCGAACACAGCCAACCTCCAGCTCCTGCCCCCCCGCCCCCCGGCCTCAGACAGACCCCGAAGTTCACGTCCTCTCCCAAACACCTGCTCACACACTCACTCTCCGAGGCCACACGCCCCGTCCTGGTGGTGCCCATGCTCCTGGGCGAGGTCCGCCGGCCTTGCCCCCCGTCAGGGGGAGCGTGGTCCAGCCCTGGCCCGGGCTCTGGACCCGGTGCCGGTGGTGTCTGTGGTCATCGGCTCCCCGCCGGAGCCTCGCCCCCCAGCAGGTGCTGACCCCGCGGGGTTCCCGGACAGCCGGCTCCGTCGCGGTCCTCCTGCGGGGAGCCTGTGCCCACAGCCCCGGCGCAGGCACGGTGACAGCACGGCCTGGGCAGCAGCCAGCACTCAGGCACCGTTTCCGGGGGGTTCCCTTCAGTAAAAAGGACGGGATGGTGCAAAATCGCGACACATCTCCTGATGGTCTCTGCCGAAGAAGCAGGTTCTTAGGGGAGACCCCGGGGGCTTCCAGCGACCGCCGTCGGGGAGGCGGCTCTCAGGTGGGCGGGCCTCGAGGGGACGCTGACGAGCGCCCTGTGAGGGACACAGGCCTGAAGGACCTGGGCCCTGCTCCCCGTGGCCCTTTGGGGTCTGCGGCATAACGTGGGGGCGTGGCAGCCAAAGGGCCCCCACGTGAGAGCGGCCCCTCCCCAGTTCCTGTGGATCAGAGACCCCTGAGAGGTTCTGAGGCTCGAATACCCAGTCTTAGCAACTCACGCAATGCACGTTCTAAGCCTTCCAGAGGCACCGAATCAAAGAGTCACCAGTACCCGCTGTGGCCTGAGTGTTGGCGTCCCCCCAAGTTTACAGGTTGGAACCCTGCCTTCCAAGGGGATGGAACTTGAAGGTGAGCCCCTCGGGCGTGTGGGGGATTGGTCCTGGGCAGGGGCCCCATGAAGGGGATAAAAGACCCCACGCAGCTTTGCGGCCCCAGGGGCCGTGCAGACACTGGAGGAAGCCGTGAACCAGGCGGCCCTTGCCCAGCTCACCGGCGCCTGACCTCAGACTCCAGCCTCCAGAGCCTCGGGAAACACGTTTCTGTCGTGTGTAAGCGACGCGGCCTGAACGGCTAAGGCAGCCCTTTTCTAGTCTCTACATCAAGTTCAAGGGGACAGAACCAAACTTAGCACTTGGAACGGTGATCCTAAGAACAGAATTTGCTGGACAGAGTTTTCAGCTTCATCCCGCAGAAGTCGCCTGGGCGCTGGCCGAGTCCACGGGCAGCGGGGGTGGGGCTGTGGGACTGGAAGCCAGCTTTCCCGCCCCTCACGTCCCAGCTGCTCCGGTGGCCCCTTACCCAGGCTGGCAGAGTCCCCGTCTGACCAGATCCGGTGGCTGCAAAGGGGAGCCTTGAACACGTGATGCCTCTCGGGTTTTGTTCACCCGAGAGGCACACCTTTTAGAAACAGAAGCACGGCATTTTTAAGACCTCTTGAGTGCGGGTGAGCGCCTCTTGCTGTGGGGACCACGTCACGAGCCCTGTCGGAAGTGCTGGCCACGCGCCCCATGGGGCCAACACAGGTGAACCCCCGCCGGGAGGAGGGGCCCCTGAGCATCCTCCCTTCCCGCTCGGCTCGTCTCCCTCCTCCCTTTTATTTCCCAAACAAGCTAAGAGTTTTTATAATTCATCACCTGGCTGACAGATGAGTTCTGCTAGAGAATATTAGGAAGTGTCTCAAATCTCATATATATGCTAATGGCATGCCGGGCTGGCCGGGCTGTGCGGGGTTTTAATCTGTCTTGGCCAGTGTGGGGGCGGAGGAGACAAGTCGGCTCTCGACAATTTATGATCAAACGGCTGAATCGTGAAGGAAGAAGGACGTGCAGGAAGGGAGAGCCGTTTTCTGATTTAACAGCGTTGTTACCACAAATAAAGAAATCCTGATTTTGACTGCCCTCGACATTAAATGAGTTTCCTGCGCTCGGTGCTGAATTTTTCATCTGCAGATTCGTATAAAGGGCCCTGCTTAGATACAAGTGACAGATAAGGAAACGACTGCATATGGAAATCAAATCTGCGTAATGAAGCCGTCTTCGGTTTATTAAATAAACACATGTAGACCCCGCAGTGGAGGACGCACTGGTGACTCTTCACGGGGCTCCTCTTTCTGTGCGCGGCATGGGGCTTCAACAACCACACGCGCCGGATCTGCCCACTTCCCCTCACCACCTCCCCGCGGGGCTCCGGGCCTGGGCTTCACGGCCCGCGCCCGGCTTTGGCGCTGCGCTCCGTGCCGCGCATGTGGTTTCGGCGTGCCGGGCACCACGGCCCCTCGGAACAGGGCACCTGCTAAGTTGCGTCTTGCTGACATTCCCGCCGTAGAAACGGCAGGGAGGGGGCAGTAGGCGCAGGGACGCTTTCTGACAAGTGAGCGGCACGCAGCAGGGCCTGGCACGCTGGCTCCTAGAAAGGCGACAAACAGAAACGTTCACCCGCGGTCAGGCCTGGGCCTGCAGCTGCCTCTGCCTGGGGGCCGGCTGGCGAGTGTCCCATCACTCCGGGGGTTCCGGGGTACACACCAGGGCCAGGGAGGCGGGTTCCCCCAGGACCTGCGGTGGCTTCTGGGTCTAGTGGGGAGACACCCCGTCAGCCTGGGGCCTGCAGACCAGGCCTGGGCTTCGAGCGAGGTTTGCGAGGTCCCCGGGCGGGAGAGTCGGCAGGAAGGTGCTGTGACCCAGCACCCTTTCCTCCTCCAGGGTGTCCTCTGCGTTAACTGTCCAGCCAGCAAATGACAGATTCTTCTCCCCAAGCGAGAGGGGAGAAGAGGAGGTGTTTCAGGTGCAGGGAGAGGAGCAGCAGGAATTTGAAGAGCTGAACACCTGAGCCTGGAGACAGACAAGGGCCACGCTCTCGGTCACCCAGGAAAGCTCGGCTCAGGGGACAAGGGCTGGGCTCCTGTATTTCCGGGTTACCTCAGGGACATTTTCTAGACGTTTCAAGCTTTTTGGAAGTTGGGGTACATACAAGCCAGTGCCAAAATGGAGCAGGAAATCACAAAGTCCTTCCACTTTGTTCAGTTTCCGTATAAACCTAGATTCTCGATTATACTTTTTCAGTACCATGAGTTTTTTTTTTTTAATTGGAATCTAGATGACTTACAAAGATGTGTTCATTTCAGGTGTACAAAGCAGTCATGTGTACACACACGTCCATTCCTTTCCAGACTCTTTTCCCGTGTAGGTTATTACACGGTGCTGAGTCGTTTTCACGACTGTACAGCGGGTCCTTGTTAACCGTCTATGTTACGCAGAGCGGGTGCACACATCACTTTTCCTTCTATACCGTTATCTGTTTTCCTATCTCTCTTTATCCATCTATCATCTGTCTATTCTCTCAATTCTTATTTGTCTATCTATACATTTTTATTTTTTTGCTTTTTAGGGCCGCACCCGCGGCATATGGAGGTTCCCAGGCTAGGGGTCTAATCAGAGCTACAGCCGCCGGCCTACACCACAGCCACAGCAACGCCAGATCCGAGCTGCGTCTGCGACCTACACCACAGCTCATGGCAACGCCCAATCCTTAACCCACTGAGCAAGGCCAGGGATGGAACCTGCAACCTCATGGTTCCCAGTTAGATTCGTTTCTGCTGAGCCATGACGGGAACTCCTTTATTTTTATTTATTTTTATTTTTTTATCTGTCTGTCCATCCGTCACCTCTCTGTCACTCACCATCTGCTCGCTCAGCTCACTTTATGTCCCGTCCTCATCTTGAGCACAGGTCCCCCGGGCCCCACCTGTGGCCGTGTTGGAGGAGGACCCGGGGCTACGTGCCGAGGCTCAGGCGATCTCTGCTAAAGGTTTCACCCAGGTCATACGAGTCTAGTGCAGCACTTCGCCCCTGGACGTGACCTCGGCCTCTGCCCCACCCCAAGGGACACGTAAGAAGGCCCGGAGTCAGTTTTGATGATCAAAGCTAGGGGTGTCTAGTGGTCAAGGCCAGGGGTCCCTCTAAAAACCCACAACTCACGGACAGCCCACCCCAGGGAATGTCTGGCCCCAAGTGGCAATGGCTTTGAGGTTGAGCCCCCCCGGCTGGATGTGCCAGCGTGAAGAGAGGTCGCTGGTTGTGGGCAGGTGGGGCCAGAGGCTGTCTCCTGGATGCGTGCCCCCGCCCGGTGAGGTGGGGTGGGACCCTGTTTTCACTTCATTTCCCAGCTCTGTGTCCCTGAGCCAACGGCAAGGTCGCGTTCTGTTTTACTCCCCCTTTAAGGTAACTGTGACCTTGAACTGGTGCTGGAATGTGAAGTCTGGGGCTGGAAACGGGCTCGCATCGGCCTGCGCAGGTGCGCGGGTGTGGACGGGGACAGGCTGTCGGGCAGGCCGGTGGGCCCCCGGTACGCCCGCGTGGAGTCCGTTCATCTGGGTCACTTTGGAACCCTGACCCGGAAGGCTCAGGAGCCCCGGTGGGCCGCGCGGTGGAGAGCGTGTTCAGAAGCTGTAGTAATTTTTATTTACATTACTGCTCCATGTGGAACTTAATTTCACATCTCTTTTGTAAGCTATTTATTCCAGGAAACACGGTTCTTAGTGTACAGCTCTAATGAGGTGCTGGAGGCAGTTACAGTGTCAGCTTTTATTTTTGAAGAAAGAAGAAATTGCCACTTTAATCTACTACAAAGTGAAACCACGGCGACGTGTCGGGACAGACACCTCGAGCGAGTCTTGTTCTGGGTCGGGCTCTGGGAACACAGGCAGGCTTATTTTAGAAACGCCTCTTTGTTCCTGAGCCTGAGAAACACAGCCGAGGGTCTCACAAATACTTTGTTTGCTGTCCGGGGACACGAGGACGTGACTTTGGAAACTTCATCCCTGGCACGTCCGCGGCGCGGGCAGGTAGGGCCAGGCAAGGGGGCTCAGCGTGGGGATTCGGGGTCAGCCACGCTGCCCTAGACTTTGCAGCTTGTCTTCAAAAACCCTCTGGAAGCCTGTGAAGCCTTAGGATGTGGGTCAGCTCTGATGTCCACACTGGCAGCGATGGCTTTGTCCTTGCACCAGCCTTAATTCAATCATCACCCCCGTCCCCCACCGCTCCAGGGGCCCCCGGTTCCCTTCGGAGAGTGCTCTGCTCGGAGATGACAACTTCCAGAAAGAGATGCAACTGCTCCCCGTCTGAGTGTGCAGACAGCACCTTCCCAAGTCTAGACCCCAGCGGGGTCCGGGCTTGCCGACCTGAGGTCTCTCTTCCTTTCTCTCCCTCCTTGCCTGTCTTACTTTTAAAAAATTTCTGGCCACACACGGGGGCATAGGAAGTTCCGGGGCCAGGGATCTGACCCACGCCACGGCCACGGCCACGGCCACGCCAGATCCTTTAACTTATGGCGCTGGGCCCGGGATCCGCCCCCCACCTCCACAGCGACCCAAGCCGCTGCAGTTGGATTCTTAAGCCCCTGCGCCACAGCGGGAACTTCCTAATTTCTTTTTTATAGCACACCATTTCTTATTCGTTTTAAAAACAGAACTTCTTGAATATTTAAGATATCAGAGTAAAGCATAAAGATGAAAATAAGAATACATGTATATTTCCATCAGGGTAAATATGAATACATTTTTCCTGTTCTTTTCTCTAGAAAATCGAAACTATTTCTATTCTTTTCTCTAGAAAATCAGAACAGACTGAAGTTGAGGTTTTCCTCTTGCACTTACTTCAGCTAATGTTGTAACAGTGCCGTTTTCCTGTTTCATAGTTGCGTTTGAAAGCACGATTTTAAAATAACGATGGGTCTCCTAATTCCTCAAGTGTTCCACCATTTATGAGCTGCCTTGACGTTGTTAGTGTAGTTCGTTACCGATTCTATGGAACGAGAACACTCCGTGGTCACCACTCGTTTGCGTCCGTCGGTCTCCGGCCCCGTCCCCCTCGGATCCGAGGAGCCGGCGCTTAGGGCCCCCGGTGCTGGTCCGGCCACGCCGCCATGCTGGCCATCGGCGACCGTCCCTGCAGGCTGGTAGTAACGGCGATGCCAGTGATGGTTAAAAATGGGTTCAGTGCTGTGCTGGCCACTTTCTAAGCGCCTTAGATGCGCCAGCTGACTTCATTCCCCCAACAGCCCAGGGAGGGAGGCGCCAGGTTCCGCGAAGTCCCCGTCATTGCAGGTGTGAAAGTGGACCCCAGAGATCAGGGGAGGAAACCCTCCGCCTGCCACAGCGCTCAGGGCCAGGAGCCCCTCCCTCGGCACGGCCCTCCTTCCTTCCCCAGCGCACAGCCGCGGTTCTCGGCTTCATGCCACCGACTTGAACTTTCCAGAGGAAGCCGTGTTCCAGGGGCAGTGCCTGTTCCAGGCCTCCTCGAGTCCAGCCTTCAGCCCAAGGAGCCAACCCCAACCCTCTGCAAGCTCCCCCCTGCAAGGGGCCTGTCTGGTGGAGCGGGTCCCCGTCCAGGGGCCGCAGGGGACGCCCGCGCAGCGCTCAGCTCCCGCAGCCCGGACTCATTGCTCGTCCCCAGTCCGGGGCTTTGCACGCGGGACGGACCGTTCTTTCCGCGCTGTCAGCAGAGTGACGTCTAGAAGAATCCGGAACCGGCGTATCCTGTGTGTGGAAGTAATGGAGAGACGCCGCCCACAGCTGCAGGGTCGCGCCTCTCCTCGCACGCAGCCAGAGGAGGCGGAGCTGTGAACGCAGGGCCCCGCGGGGTCACTGCCAAGGCCAGGGCTGGCCTCGCTCCTCCCCGCACCGCCACCGACCCCAGGAAGGGGGATGGGAGGGGACCCACCTTAGTAAACGCGGCGGGGTGGGTTTGCTTTGCACCGTGCAGAGGCGTGTGGGGCGCGCGAGCCGATGGCTTGAGATTTGGCGTGAGCGGCAGGGCCCCTCTGTGCCCCCCAGGTGTGCACAGCGCTCTGTGCCTGCAGGTCTGAGCACCCCCAACCCTGCCCTGCCCGCCTGCCTCTCCCCGCCTCCCCGCCCCATCCTCGTTTGCACGTCGCTGCAAGAAGCCCCTCGCCGAATCCCGAATCCCGAGTGAGCAGTGAGGCTTTCCTCTGCAGGGGGTGCACAGGGGGCTCTCAGCCTACAGCCTTGTCATCCGAGCCACGGGGCTCGTTTCCTCCAAGACCCGTCTCCGCCCGGCCCTCCTATAGTTTTCCTTTTCTGCCCTCCTTGGGCTGGGCCTGGCTGATGGCACTTGTGTCCCACCCACGCCCTCCAAAGGGGGTTGGGGGGTGGCAGGGGGACAGAGCGAGAGGCTTTAAGAAACTAAGTTTTGCAGTGAGGGAGGCTTAGCGACTCCAAAGTCTGTAAGGCGACCAGCAGGCTGGAGGCTCAGGGCAGATGCAGTCTGAGTCCACAGGCCACCTGTTGGCAGAATTCCTTCCTCTTCCGGGAGATCAGCCTTTGTTTGATCCAGACCTTCAACTGATTGGACGTGGCCCACCCACGTTAGGGAGGGTGAATTGCTTTACTCAAAGTCTGCTGATTTACACATTAATCTCAATCAAAGGAACACAGACACATCCGTAGAGGCACTTGCCCGACATCTGGGCACCAAGGCCCAGCCACGTGGACACACAATGAGCCGTCACAGGAAGACTGGACCCACACTCCCGCTGACTCCAGGGTGCCTGTGTGCACATGCGCCCCTCTGTCGGGGGGCGCGCGCGTGGGATGAATGCTCACGTGCCCCTCTGTCGGGGTGCGCGCGGGGTGAATGCTCGCTCTGAGTGCCGCGCTCAGCCTTCCGCGCCTGCGCCCACACCCTCGTCCCGTCTCGGCAGCCGGCACACCTGCATCCTCACGCGCGGGGGGCGAGTGGCCTCGGCGGCTGAAGCAGCAGCGCGCAGCCCAGGTCAGGGCCTCCCCAAGCCCTTGGAACTCAGGAAGGGCGCTCCCGAACTTAAAATCGTCTGTTTTGCAAGTAGACCTACCACGCTTACTTGTCATGCGGGATTTTCCAGAGACTTGGTCTTACAGTGTTTTTTTTTTTTTTCCCCACAGTTTGATTTTAACTGATTTAAGAGGCGACCACGGAGAAGGACCACGGGCCTTGAAGCACGTTGCAAACTGCTGAGTACCCTTCTCCTAACTGGCTTGGAGGACGGGCTCGGGCACAGCCCGCACTGGGCTGCTTCTGTCCCCGGTGGAACCGCCGTCTTCCTCCCCTGGGTGGCTGCCGTGGGTCCGGACCGGGCGTCCTCGCTGGACCGGTCTCGGAAGGCGGGCTGCTTCCCCAGCACCGTAAGGAGCGGCTGAGACGCCCTGGGCTAAGTGTTATTGATTTCAGAACAGCAGGCTTATTTCTGGGCACTGTGATCGAGTTTCCAGCCAGTTCCCATTGAATTAATTTTTGTTGTTCCGTGCCTGAAGTTCAGGTGGCAATGATCAGCCTGCGAAGGACTCATTCCACCGCAGGGAAAGGCAGAGCCGTCGCGGTTTGTGGGGGACCGTTCGGACTCCGCCCGCAGCAGCGGCCGCGAGGAGAGGGAGCAGGTACATGCAGGGTCTGAGGGCCAGCATTTGCTTGTGGTGCGAGAGGAGGTGGCTTTGGGAGACCTTCTGCCCTGCGCAGGGGCGGCTCGCTGCCCTTGTTTCCCAGTGGGATCCTGTACCTTTGGTTTTCGCTGGGAGCCCGCAGGGAGAGGCCGCGGCCAGGGCTTCACGGCCCCCTCGCCCTGCAAGGCTCTGCCGCTGTCCATGCGGGGACCGGCCTTCACAGCAGCCAGCCTGTCCGATCCCTCCCTTTGTGTTTGGCTTTGTCATCACTGGCTTCTTTTACGTTGGGCGTTGGTCTTACCCATGTTCAAAGATGCAGGGACTGCCCTTCTGTCTTCAGCTGGGATGGAGGTGCCTTCGTCAGGGGCTTGGGGGCCCCTCGTGGCGGCCGGGCTTTCCCCGTGCTCCGGGTGGCCGCACTTCTTGGCGGGCCAGGAGAGCAGTCCACGGCGAGCACCGTGGTCAGTGTGACAGCTGGTGGCCTGTAAGTGCTGTTCCATCTGCCTCCCTCGGCTTTTGGAGAAATACAGGCACCAAGGAGAAGCAAGGTCCCCAGAGTCTTAAAGGGCTGCACAAATGCTAGCTCTTCTCGCTGAAAGTTTGTGCAGCCGGTGTAAGCCACGCATCGGCTTCTAGAGGTCTGCTTGCTGGAGTTCAAGGCGCCGGCGCCTGACAGGACAGAAGGCCAGATAAAGAGCCACAAGCATCTGTCAGCTGCTCTGGGCCGCTCTTGATTTGCACAGATTAAAGGGGAAGCAACAACCTTCTCAAAACAGGCATCGAGCTGGTGGTTTAGAAATCCGTCGTTTTCTCATTGAAAGTGGAGGGTCCTCTGCTGCAGGAAGGACCCCGGCTGGGAGGTCAGCGTGACACCGTTTCATGTTTTTTTGTCTTTTATCTTTTTAGGGCCGCACCCGTGACATGTGGAGGTTCCCAGGCTAGGGGTCATATTGGAGCTGCAGCTGCCAGCCTACACCACAGGCACAGCAACGCGGGATCCAAGCCCCGTCTGCGACCTACACCACAGCCCATGGCAATACTGGATCCTTAACCCGCTGAGCAAGGCCAGGGATCGAACCCGCCTCCTCATGGATACTAGTCGAGTTTGTTATCCCTGAGCCACGATGGGAACTCCTGTGCCCCAATTTTAAATCAGTCATCCTGGCGTGCTGCCCGGCTTTGTTTCTTGATACCAAATATCGGGAACCTTCCTGGGCAGTGTCTGCGGGGCAGGGGGCAGGGGGCAGGAGGCGGGGGGCGGGGAGGAGAGCTGAGTGTTGTGGACCCCCCCTCCCCCCCGCCGGCATCGCTCCAAGGGGCAGGTGTTCAGTAGCTGATGAAGATGAAACTCGGAGAAGCTCAGCGCAAAAGAGGACCCGGCCAGAGAAGGCTGTCTGGGGGATCAGTGCGCCTTGAATCGCCGAGGAGGTACGGAGGTGTGTTTCAGGGCCCATGATCTTGTTGGTTTTGGTAACTAAACTTCCCGGAGATTTAATTCTTTGTAAATATCTGCAGTGTAGTCTATATTGTTGCTCTTTTATGCATGGTTTGGTTTAGGGTTTTTTTTGTCTGTGCCACATGTGGAAGTTCCTGGGCCAGGGACTGACCCTGCCGCGCAATGAAACCCTGGATCCTTAACTCACTACACCCCCAGGGAACTCCTTTTTTTTTCTTTGTTTTGTTTACTGCTCTTTTAATCCAGTTATTGTTCTGCTAAGTTTTGTGCCCTTAACCCGGTCTTTCCTGCAGCGTGAAATCAAGTGAAGAGATTTCCAGCAAAAAGCTCAGTTTGACTTCAGGGGAGACGGAGTGAGCAGGGGAACATGTCGGTGAGGTGCTGACGCCCTGTATCCCGGCTGTCCCTACCTCTGAGCGCCGCCTCACCTGCGGGAGGGCGGGGACTCGCAATGAACGCGATGCCTTCCACTTCCGGTCCGTGGTCCCCACCCTCCCCGCGTCTGGGAGTGAACAAGGGTGACATCTAGTGGCAATATGGTTGAACTACAGGCACCTGTTCCCTGGGCCCTAGAACCTGACGTTCAGTCATTCATCATAGTTCGTTCAGCAGATACTGTTCTGGTACCTTAATCCTGGAAAGATGACGGTCACTACAGAGGTGCTGTCAGCTCTTCAAAGCTAGAATTCCCAAGTATTTCAGGTAGAAGCATCCAGTCCGGCACCTCATCCAAAGTCTGAACCCCAGCCGCAGCACCGCCGTGGGCGGGCGCTGACCTCTCTGTGGGCTCCTCCAGTGGCAGAAACTCCCCTGATGACTTCGTTGCCATCTCGCAGGACAGGCTGTGGCTGGGAAGGATCTAGAGAGCCCTGGCCGACGCCCTCCATGTGCAGGCGGGAGGAGGAAGGACAGAAGAGAACAAGCTTTGGTGACGCTCAGGCAGTGAATCAGCCGCTGAGTCACACAAACCCGAGTTCTCCTGGCTGACACCACAGGTGTTTCTCCGGCAACACTTACGAGGATTTTCCTTCCTTCCTTCCTTCCCTCTTCCCTGCTGTGCGGCCTCCCTCCCTTCACCCCTTTCTCCTTTCCTCTCTCTTTCTTTCTCAGCAAGTGTTTCTCAGCCTCCCGTTTTTCCTACCCAGACACCGTGCAGAGTATATCGCTGAGGATCTGAGAGCTGGTGTTCTTGTGGGGAACGGGGTCAGTGGCGGGCAGTTACGGGTCCTTAAGAACAAAGAGGGCAAGCAGTGAGGGAAAGTGTGCTCACTGCCCTCACAGTTGACAAGGGCAGACCCCAGCACAAGCTGGCTTAAAAAAGGGCAGAGACGGGCAGCCAGGAGAGACGCCTGGACTGTGTCTTGTCTCTCGCCTCGTTTCCCTCCCCGTGTTGGCTGCGGGATGGCTGCCCACAGCAGGTGCGCGTGAGTCTCTCACCCCAGGAAGGCAGGGCCACGGACGGGGCAGCGGACGCTGGCGGACGGGCGCTCGTGTCTGCGCAGTCTGCATTTCAGACCCCATGGAGGGACCGGCAGGACTGACCGCTGTTACAGCTCCGTCCACAACCAAGACCGAGGGAGGCTTTTCCAGGAGGGTTTGGTCATTGCCCTCATGGTTGACAGGGACAACCACGCAGCCAGGAAGGATGGACACCGAGACTGGAAACCCTGCCAGGACGCCAGGACGGGATGGGAGGGAGGGCCACTGAACGTGAGGGGGAGGGGCGGATGCGACGGCCGCTGGCGCTGCTGCCTTAGGGACTCAGAGAAACCGCCTGGGACCAAAGAAGGTCAGACTCGGGACAGGAATGAGTTTGTCTCCGTCAAGAGAGCACGGGCACAGGGGCTAGAAAACCTTTCCCACCGAGGACAGCGCATGCCGAGGCCAGCAGGGCAGCGGGGACCCTGGGGGCACTCAGTGGGGTCTGGCAGGACCAGGGGGCACAGCCGCAGCTCAGACAGAGAGGGCGCAGGGCCTTTGCAGTCCAGGTTATGCGCCCGAGACTTTACTGGGGGTAGTGTGGGGCCACAGGCGGTTTTAAGTGCAAAAGTGATCCGTTGAGACTTTGATCTTGTAGAGACAATTGCGGCTGTGCTAAGAATTAACCAAAACCCTGGCAGCAGCGAGGCCAGTCCAGAGGCGACGGTCTGAGATGGAGAGAAGGAGGCGACGTCACCTCGAGCTGAAGTCGGTGGCACTTCCTTGGCTTTGCACGCACTTCCGGGCCAGAGAACCCAGGTGAAAAGGCCTCGGGCCCTGGGAGGCGACTGCGTGGCATGGCCTCGGCTTCCTCGGGGGCCGCGAGCGCATGAGAAGGGGGCCCTTCCGAGACCGTTTCTCTTCTAAAACTCCGTGCTTCGCATGAACAGTGGAAACCCAGGCACGGATCCCTGTTCTGACACCTGCAAAGAGGACAGAAACGGACCTGGGTTTACAGGTCAGGGCCCTTGTCCGGTCTCTCTGAGATACCACTTCCGTAACATTGGCTGCACCGCAATTCCTTGGCATTAAAATCCACTAAATACGGTCAGCGTTTGAACCGAACTCTGCCCATCTCAGAACGGCGCCTCGCGAAGAACCACCTGCCTCCCCGCCCGGGTTTCATCTCTCGTCCGGGCCACCTGGGCCCCGGGGCTGCTCAGAGCCTGCCTCCCGCCAAGACCCCGTCACCCCTCAGCCGGTGCCATTTGCCCACAGAAAAACGGCTGCCAGCGGTCAGTCAGTATTTGCCCAGTCCTGAGATCCGTGGTGGTGACATGCGCCCGCTGGCCGGGAGGCAAACGGCAAGTGATTAATTCTGCCCCGGCGAGGAGGAGACAGCCACTTTTCTCGGCACTGCATCATCTTTGGAGCTCTGGAAATGCAAGATGAATCCCCGCATTCTAAGTTCTTAGATTAAACGTTGTCTTTTTAAATCAAAAGTAATCAAATCCTATGTAAGAGGCCTGACGTATATTTATTACAAGGTTCTTTAGAAACAATTTCCATTCCGATACGCCGTTGCCCGGGTTATTATTAAAGAGTTAAGAAAAATGGAGTGTGGGAAATCAAGATGATACTTTTCAGAAATGGAATGCTACAAAATGCATGCTGCATTATAAGAACACTGAAAAAGTGATAGAATTTAAACTATTAAACAGATAGATGTCAATTGACAGATGCTCCAGGTGCATTTTTTTTTAAACACCCCCTCGTCATGATTCTAAAGCTGGAGTCCTGTAGACTGAGGTTTTAAAACGTCTGGATGGGGAGGTTTTCATGTGTTGTAGGAAATGGGTCCGTTTTGGGGTAGCACCATGCCTTTTATTACGACTTCTCACATTTATAACCGAAAAAATACAGTAAAATCAGAACGTAACGTAATCAGCAACCACAAACCTTGCACCTTAAGCGGCAGCGCAGACATTCGCCGTGGACTTGTGCTTATTTGTCCAGGACGAGGAAGTACCTGGCCGCCGCTCAGAGCCGGCCCTCTGGGGGCTCCCACGGGGGGTCCTTCCTGCCTCTTCCAGCTGCCGGGGCTCCGGGCGGAGACCCCACGTACGGCACCCCTCGCCCTCCCCCCTCCCTAAGCGCTGGGTGCGCCCCTCCGCAGAGCCTCGGGGGTTCTGGAACGTCAGCGCCGCTCTCTGCACACAGCCCCTGGGTCCAGGACTCGGCGGCCGGCGGAGCAAAGAGCGGAGCCCCTCCCAAGGCCGTAAGTCAGCGCCGGGGACTCAGAACCCGCTCGGGGCCTCCACGCCGGCTGCTCCGCTCAGCACTCGCGCTCGGTCCTTTCCACCTGGAGGCGGGCTCGGGAGACCCACGTCCGGTCCCACCCCTGGGCTTCTGTTCACGTAAACGAGTCCAAGCTGCAGTTCTGGAGCGCAGGGCACACCCTCGGGGGTCGCGCTTGGTGCCCACGCCCTCGGGAGCCAGCCCAGCTTTCCGAACCCGGTCCTGCTGCCCGGCGGTGGCCTGGGCTTGGGCTACGGACGTAGGGACGCGAAGGGACCGGCCTGGGTGTGGGGCAGGGGCGGGGCCCTGCGGGTCCGGACCTCAGGGAACGTGCTCACAGCTCTGCGGGTGGGGGCCGACCCCTCAGATGGGGCAGGAGGGCACCTCTGGCGCCAAAGGGGTTGTGGCGGCATGTGGGGGACTGAGGTTTCCTGCCTCACTGTACCCCCGCCCCCAGGCAACTTCAGGGATATTTTCGGAATAAAAACGTCCTGTACCCTAGACTGAGCTTTTCTGAGTGAAGCTTGTCTCCCGTCCTAGGTGAACTGCTCTCCCGCCCTTCTGAGAGAGGCAGGTGCCTGTGTCGGCCTGGCTGCCGAGCAAGGCGCTTTGACGGCGCCCTTGCCCCTGGAAAAGGTTCACGCAGCGCCCGGCTCGGAACAGGCTGCTGGACTCCGAGCGCGGGAGCCGAGGGCGTCCGTCATGGACGGGAGACCCTGTCAAGCTGATCCTCGGGTCCTAAGGGCATGTGTTCCTTTATTTTGGTGAAGAGGCTCAGTGGGGGTGGCCAGGAATGGAACCGGACGAGTGGAGCTGGCAAATGGCGGCTCGCTTCTGGAAACGCCGCGAGGTCCTCGGCTGTGGTTTTCCCAGTCCTCCTTCAGCTGGAGCCTGGTCAATAAAGTTATCATGCAATTATCATCAACTGGCCTTTTATTATTAATTGTCACCTCTGGGGCTGTCTGTGGACAGGGAGCTGTGTTTCATCTGAAAGTGGGGCCCAGGTTTGACAGGTAGGAGGGAGTCTGGAGAAAATAATCAGCGCCCCCATGAATAATTGAGCTTTAATAATTTCTGCGGCATCTAGAAATCATTTCCCGCACTTGTTACATGACCCAAGCGCCTGAAGCCAAAAAGTCGATCAGATGTTTCCCACGCTCGGTGAAGCACTGCGGCCTGAGAGAGCGAGGGGCACAGGTGCTCCAGAGGGAAGCTGGCAGAAGAGGCGTCGCCGGGCACGTCCGCTCGGTGCTGGACACCCGGCGCCACTCAGCCTGGAAGCCCTGCAGAGGCCGGCCGAGGGCGGGTTAAGGGCGGGGCTGCCTCTTTTAGAGCTGTTTTTTATGACTGATTTTAACTGAAAGGCAACATGTGAATTATAAAGACAATATGCATGGTAAACCAATTTGTAAGTAAAGTTAAAAAAGATGTCACAGAAAGGCAAATGCCCCCTTGTCTCCTGCCGTGGCCACCCTAGAGACACAGAAGGGACCACCCCTCAGAATCGAGTTTGGAGGTCAGGGCTCGGCCAGGAGGGCCAGGAAAGGTGTATTCGTTACAGAACTAGGTTCGGGGGAGAGCAGCACAGAATCCCAGCTGGTGCGAAACCAGCTCGAGAGGGCAGAGATGCGGGCTTGCGCTGTGGCTGTGGGCCCCCAATGTGGGCAGGGCTGAGCAGCTTCAATTTCCCAATGGCGGCCGGGGTGGGGAACCCAGACTGCCCACACCTGGGGCAGAAGGAAAAAAGAGAGAAGAGGAGCTGACAGCTGTCAGGAGCCAAACATAAAAACAGAGGATCATACTCTATGCTGTTTCTTTAGACTTCTCACGCCAGGTTAACGTTGTCTCTAGTTTTCTTAGTATGTTTCCAGATATTTCCTATGTATGGATAAAAACGTGCTCACACGTGATCCATATCTCCATTATCCACCCATCCGCAACCACCCACTCATTCATCTACTCATCCATCCATCCATCATCCATCCTTCCATCCATCCTTCCATCCGTCCATCATCCACTCATCCATCCAGACATCCTTCCTTTTCTTCTTAGGGAGGTACTTTTTTCATTTTTTGAAGTTTCATTGAAGTACAGTTGATTTGCACAACAAAGTGACGCAGTCATACACATAGCTCTCCTCTTTCAGGGCAAAAATGGCCTCATATGACACCACTGCTCTGAATTTGTTCTTCCCCTGAACAGCGGGTCTGGGAAGGATATTGCATGCAGCTTCAACAAGTTCTCCCGACGGCGCCCGGTGTCCCGGGGGCCCAGACTGTGGCCATCTGGGGTGTTCCCATCTCCGCATCAGAAACTGTCCCTGTACCCGGGCTGGTGCCTTGTTGTGTGATCACTAGGTTGCAGGATATCACGTCCTAAGCTCTGATGGATGGTGTCAAATTGTCTTTGCAAACTCGGCTCCAGAACACACGGGAGAGCAGGTTCCCAGACCGCCTGTGCCTCCACCCGCACGGACTGGGGGACTGGGCAGGGGAGGGGCGCCGGCGACATCGGGCGCTGAGTCCGCTGATGTGAGAGAGTGTCGCGGACTTAGATCACATATTTCCGCACACTTATCATTTGTTTCTTATTACTCTGAGCTGCCAGAGTTTTCTTAAGCCAGTCATTCATTTCTTATTAATTTGTAAGAAATCCTTCCTGGTTTTGCAAATACGCCCTCTCTGGTTTGTCATTTGAGTCTTTACAGAATGTTTTGCTCTAGAAAACTTTTTCATTATTGTGACATGAAATTGAACTTCTTCATCTTTTATGAAACTAAGTGTTTCGTTATATTTAGAAAGTCCCTCTCTAAGGAATGATTCCTTGTTTCTTTTTACTTACGATTTTGGTCTAGTAAGATATAATTTGTGTACGTAAACTGATGCTCCAACAAGAATGTCTTTCGTTCTGAGCCATGAAGTAGCAACCTCTTTTATCTAATTAGCTGGCAGCCTGTATCAATAGAAGACTAATACCAGAAATTTTTAATCTTTTACCAGGTAATTTGAAATGTTACTTTTATCATACTAATCATTTTGAATTTTCTTTCACTTCTGAATCATATAGGTGTTATTTGATCTACATGCTGTTTTTTTCTTTTATTTATTGTGCTTAATAATGCATTTCAATGTCAAATTAGGCAGCTTCTTTGAATTACTGTTTTTTCAAAAATATTGTTGTATTTCTGTAAGATATTTAGGGTCATTGTGTCAGGTTATATGGTCCTCTCTCCAGTTGCAAACACTGAAGATTCCTTCGTAATCCAAATTGGAAATGCATTAAAAATACAGAGTAATTTGGGTAGAAATATTTGTATGTGATTGTCTTTTTAGCTAAGAACATGATTTATTGCCAATTATTTAAAATTCTTTTATGTCTTTACATAATATTTTAGCATTTTTAAAATTTCAGTCCTGTGTTTTTCTTAAATTTATGATTTTTTTTTTTTTGCTTTTTAGGTCCAAACCTGTGGCGTATGGAAGTTCCCAAGACACTGCAACTCACTTTCTGTCTCTGCGGTTAAATGCGTCCATAACACTTATTCTTTTAAAACGTATTATTTTGTAATTTATACTCTTTGGGGACTTGTTGTTTCTTGGTCTATAACTTTTTACACAAAAGCATCCCAAAATACCAGTGTCATACCATACAGAACACTATGTGCCACTTAAAGCTCTTAGAGCCGGTTTACGCAGACGACGCCTGTGCAGGGTGATTGGTGTGGGTGGGGACGATCTGATGGGGGTGCGTCTCCCTCGTATGTGTGACACGCATGTGTGAGAACACACGTGTGCACGTGTGTGGTCCCGTGTACAGGTGTGTCCGCCTGCGTGTGTGCACGTGCGCGTGCTCAGTAGCAAGGCCGAGATGCAGAGCTGGAAGCGCCCGGCTCGCGTGCTGGGCTGGGGACTCCCCGAGGCTCACTCAGCGGACTCCTCCCGCCCCCCGGAGGTGCCGACGGAGCAGAGCCTGGGCCCCAACGTGCATTTCTAGTAACTTCCCAGATGGCTGGGCTGCTGCGGGCTGGGCCCCGTAGGAAACCGTGGTCCGCGTTCTGTTGCGTTTTGATCTGTGAATTTGGAGGAGCGGGTCCGCCCCAGGCCCCGCCCCAGGCCCCGCCCCAAGAGTCACCGAGCTGACTGGTGGGCGAGCTGTTATGAGCGCAAGGTACTCGCTGGACTTTCTATCCCGGGAGCCGCTTGTCGCCCGGGCTCACAGCAGACGGGTAAGCTCGCCTCATCGGTCCTCTCTTGGGCCTTTAAGGGGAAAATCTATGTGGCCTGTAGGTCAGCAGGTGCCGCGAGCCCCCTACTCCTGGCTCCCGGTGGTTTTCACACAGCAGAGGCCCAGTTACTATCGGCCACGTGCACGTCTGTGGAGGCTTGTGACTCAGACAGCCCACGGCAGGACGGTGACAGCAGAGTGATGGAGAACGCAGACCTACAAGGCTCTTTAGTGGACTGGTCTCAAGTCACGTGGGAGCCGGGGCTTTATGTGGAAATAGCTAAATCTGCAGGCGGCAGGCAGGCCCGAGCAGGTGACCCACGACCGCCGCTCCTGGCCTTGGTGCCGTGGGATTGGCTTCCACCCCACAGACTGGCCAAGCGCACGGGGGTCAGTCTTGGGATTAAGTGACTTCACGGGAGCCTCCGTCTCCACAGACAGAGGAGAGAGGCTCCCCTTGGGGGCCTGACGAAGCCTTGGGGTGACCCCCCGTGGGAAGGAACTGTGGGGGTCCCTAGGACTAGATGACTCCTCCCACCCAGCCCGGCTGGCAAAAGTGGGGCCCTCAGGCAGACGGCCACAGGGAGGCCGATTCTGCCAGCATCCAGAGGGCGCTTAGGAGGTTCTGCCCCAGTCCAGCCTCCAGATGAGAATGTAGCCCCTTGACACGGGGTTGCTGCCTGCTGAGACCCTGAACAGGGGGCCCAGCTGCCCGCATGAGCGGGGTGACAATGCATCTTGTTTTAAGCTGCTGTGTTTGTGGTCACTTATGCAGCAATTAAAGAAGAGTACAATTATGGATGCTTAGAACTTCATTCTTCTTTTTCCTGCTTTGCCGCATGCAGCGGCTTGATGTGGGACCTCAGTTCCTAGACCAGGGACTGAACGCAGGCGGCAGCGGTGCAAGTGCTGGGTTCTAACCACTGGACCACCGGGGAGCTCCCTCACGAGTTATTTCTTTACGTGAGCAAATGGGGACAGTGATAAATGACAGTGACAGAGCAAGGCTTTAATGTTTTGAAGTCACTTACGTTCTCTCTGAGTGTAGCCCACCTACCCCTGTCCCGGGAGGGGCTGGGCATTGGGGCTGGAGGAGAGTTGGGGGAGCAGGGCAGGGGGCGTGCGCGCGGACCTCCAGGGGGCCCCGTGTGGCCGTGTCCCTTCATGGGGGAACCAGGAAGATCCTGTAAGGTAACGACTCGGCATTTGTTGGCGCTCCGACCCCCTCTAAAGGAGCCGTTCGGTGCCTCCCTGGCGGCCCGCCCAGCGGTTCTGGACAGGGGCCTCTGACCTTGGACTCCAGGAGCTGAGGACCCGAGGCCACCCTGAAGCCTCCCTCCCAGGACAGACAAAACTCCGCGGCCGGTGGCTGGGAGGCGCTGTTTCCACGGCCAGTGCAGAGCCGAAAGTGGCTTCCCGCGCAAACAAGGTGGCCCATCTTCCGGAGACTGGGAATGTCCCCAGCCGGGGTGGGGGCGAGCGGGATTGAACACGGAGCCCCCCGAAGTGGCCGTGGCAGTGACGGAGGGCCTGGTCCTGTCCCTGGGGTCCCTCCCCAGGGTCGGCAGGGAACAGGATCCACGTGGGGTCTCCAGGCTCGGTCACGTGGGTGTGTCTGGAGTGACCAGTCCACACAACTCCTGGGCAGGATGGGGCCACACCGTTTTCGCGCCATTTTTTCCAAAAGGTAAAGTAACAAAATTACTAAGTGACAGAACCCAACCGTACCTCCTCTCGGCTCAAGAGGCAGGGAGGGAAATCACCATCCTGGGGGCGTTTACCGGTTTCCAGGACTCCGCGCTCTCATGAGACAACAGAAATCACAGTCTTTTTTTCTTTAGAGCCGTGTTGTGCCTTCCCCGCTTCGTTCAGGGCAAACCATGGCCGGTGTATTTTTGCCGGGAGCATTTTGTCACTGCGGGTATTTTCCGCAAGAAAGGACCATTTCGGGTTCCCCCGCTGTTTGGCCGCAGAGCTGGACGGCTGCGCGCCGCGGCGGGACCGTGTCTGCGATCTTTATACTAGACTCACGGGGGAGCAAGGCCAGCAGTGTCAGGGCGGTGGGGGAGGGCTGCCCCCAGCGGGTGACTTCCACCCCCCCTTCAGCACAGGATGCTGTCCTGACCTCCTCTCGCGAAGCCGACCCCTCTGCCTCCCGTTCCGCCCTCGCGCACCTGCCTCCCGCAGCGGCCGCCCAGAGACGGTCACCGCGCCGCGCTCCCCACGGATGTGCGACGGAGCTGCATCACAGCCCTGTCTTCTGGGGCCTGCTTCCGCCAGTGGGCAGGAAATGGGGCCAGTGTCCCACCGCCGGCCTTCTCTCCCACTGTCTTCTGGACGAGGGACAGTTTATGCTTTTTCTCTGAGGGAAATAAAAAAAAAAAGGTGCATGAAATATGTAAGAAGAGACTCAGCAGGTAATACAAATAATAGGAAAAGTCCGTCTTCGTTGTCTTTTTCGTGTGTGTGTGTGTGTGTGTGTGTGTGTCTTTTCTAGGGTGGCAGCCGTGGCATACGAAGATTCCCAGGCTAGCGGTCTAATCGGAGCTGTAGCCGCTGGCCTACACCACAGCCACAGCCACGCAGGATCTGAGCCATGTCTGTGACCTACAGCACAGCTCACGGCAACGCCGGATCCTTAACCCACTGAGAGAGGCCAGGGATCGAACCCGCAACCTCATCGTTCCTAGTCGGATTCGTTAATCACTGAGCCACGAAGGGAACTCCTTCGTTGTCTTTTTGTATCACAGAAAATATGGAACAAATCTGTGCCCTAAACTCTCTCCAACCTCAAACGTGTGTGGTCTGGGGAAATTTTATTTACAGTTTCTAGAAAGCACCCGCGTTTCTGGAAGACACGGGCGGCCCAGGACCGGCTGCCAGGACCAGGCCCGGATTCACCTTCCCAGCGCCCGCTCGCCCGCCAGGGTCAGCATCCATTTCTCCGCTGTTGCCACTCACGCCTGTGTGACTCTATGAAATAACCATTTGTCTTGAGGTCTTGTCTGAAATAATTTGAACTGCCAACTCCTGAAATGAATGGGTTTTGTTAACACAAAAGGCTAAGGGACTGGCTGGAAATTTTAAAGAGCTCCCGTCCCAGAGTCTTAACGGATCACATTGTCTGGCTTCCAGGCATCGCTTTGTCAGCCTCCCCCGGCCTCCACGGGTACGGGATGACGGACGGTCTGGCTGCCGGAGGTGGGGAGAGGCCAGCCGGGCGGCACTGGGAGTTGGTGAAGTACTTCTGGGCGCTTCAGCCTCACCGAGGGGCAGCCGGCCGGCCGCTGTGGTTTATAAACCGGGTGGCGATGGACGGTCTTTGAAGTGGACCGGGCAGGCCGAGTGGGCGGCTCAGACCCGAGGGCCCCAGGGAGCCGAATCGAGGCCCGGGCACCGAGGCCATGAGCCCCAGAGTCCGCCCATCGTGGACACGGGTCCCGGATCTGCATCCACGGTGGGCACGCGGTGGGGGCGGGCTTTCTTACACAATGAGGGGCGGCTGTGGTCCGGCCCTGCTGGCAGCCAGGCCGGCTCCTGGTCGGGGCCTCCGACCTGCTGACCTGCCGACCTGCCAGGCGGGCGCCCTTGCTGGGCCGTGGGTCTGGGCGGTTTGCCCAGGGTTCGTTCCTGCTTTGGGACCCTTGTCCCCCTGAGGACGCTGGTCCGCTGCTGAGGACGTCGGGCTAAGCTGCCCCCCTAAACCCTGCCCCCTCACTTTGTCCCCGCCCCCATTTTCCTGCCCAGCTAGATGTGAAGCCACAGTGTGGGCCCCTGGGACCCACGGGAGAAAGTGGACACAGACCCCGGGGGCTGGGAGGGCACCATCTGGGCGCCCCTGCCCCCTGCCCCCCGACTCGTCCCTGCACTGGGGCCGGGGGGCGAGGGCAGAGGCTGGGACAATGGGGGCAGAGGCTGGGACAATGCAGCCAGCAAGCAGGCGCTCTTGGGGGTCGGCCTCTGCCTGGGGGTTTCAGGATTTGTCAGGATAACGATGGCAGCTGGATCGGCCTTGCTGCCGCCTCGCAGATAAGCGCGGGCGCTGCGCCTCCGAGGCCCTAGGTGCGCGGTGAACCGATCGATAGTGGAAAAGCAGCTCCCGCGAAGAAAAGAGCTCTCGCGTCTCCCCAGAGGGCGCGTCCAAAACCGCCTCCATCTGTCCTGCACCCGGGGCTGCGGTGCGTCCGAGGGAGGAGGGGCGGGGGGGGCGCAGGGGCAGACTTGCCGCACGTCGGGTATAAGGAACGGAGCCCTTCGCGCCGAGACGTGTAGTATCTTCCTCTGTTCCTTTTGCAGGGGACAGAGGTGCAGCTGATGAGTTACCTGTAGCTCAGGATGTCTGCGAGTCCCTCACTTCACCCCTTTTAAGTGTTATGGCGGCTGCTGCCGTTTGGGAAGTGCAAACGTCAAACGCAGAAGCCATTCGGCCAAGGGAGAGGTTTGAAGCGTGAGCTAAAAACTTCGTCTCCGAATTCTGCAGAGGAAACGCACTGGCGGTGACCTCGGGGCAAATATCGCTTCTGCAGACAGATCTCTGCGCCACAGGGAAGACTCGGCCTGGGTGAGCAGAAGCTCTGGGCTTACTGCTGATGACGCTCCTTTTCGGGCTGAGATGGATTCTTCTGCTCCGTCGCTGGGTTTTGAAGTCAATGGAAGAGACTTCCTTGGCTCATGGCATGCGCCCGAGCGCTGCTCCAAGTCCTGCTGGATGTCTCACTTCCTTAACCCTCCTGACGGCCCCTGGGGAGAGGCACAGAGAGGGCAAGGGACTTGCCGAGGGCTACAGAGCTATTAAGAGGCACAGCCTAGTGGCCTGACCCCACACATGAGCTAATAGAGATCCACTGCAAGGGTTTTCATAAGAATTAAAAAACTGGAGTTCCCATCGTGGGGCAGCAGAAACGAATCTGACTAGGAACCATGAGGTCATGGGTTCGATCCCTGACCTCGCTCGCAGTGGGTTGAGGATCCAGTGTTGCTGTGTAGGTGGCGTAGGCCAGCAGCTGTAGCTCCTGTTGGACCCCTAGCCTGAGAACCTCCATATGCCGCGGGTGCGGCCCTAAAAAAAAAGAATTAAGAAAAGTATGTGATATGCCAAACGCAGGCTCCTTCCCAAATAGCTTAAGTTATAGCAGACAACAGGTGGGCCCAGAGTCGGCCAGATGATGCCGTAGTCGTTTGCTCTGGTAATGCCTCTCTCGGTGACGCTTAATAACGTGCCATCTTGGATTCATTTCTCCATGAAAGGTGGTCTTTCAAACAGCTGAACAGTCCATTGCTTTTGATGGGCAATTGATCTAAGCCTCCTTCATCTCTTTAACCCGTGATGCTGGAATGCCTGGTCACCAGCAATAGATCGAACTAGAATACACGCTGAGCGGGCGCTCCTGCCTCAACGGGGCTTCCCAAGGGTTAGTTAACTGAAGAAACAGAACAAGGCCTCAACCGAAAACCAAAGGCAGAAAGAGAAAAGGAAACAAAACACCCCCAAACCACGCATGCCGCGTTTACGAATGCAAAAGCAAATTTTCCTCATTGCTCACAGATCACTCCCATCTGAAACGATTTCTTTCCACCTCTTCGCAGCCCCCCAGCCGCAGGCCCATTTGCTGGACCTGATGGGAAAAAGGAGGCCGACCAGTCAACACCGGGAGAACAAAGAACGCATTTATAAGAGAAGCGTCGTGCAGCATAAAACGGTTCGGGTAATTGACTCTTGGGTCGGGAGGATTGGGGGAGAGAAAGCAACATTTATTTAGATTCCACGTTTCCACATCTGCAGCAGACAATGTGTGCCTGCAGAAACTGCTGAAGCATCACGGCAAAGTTGATTTTGCTATGGGTTGTTTCATCTTCAACCAGTTGTAGTATTGATTTCTCTCCGCGGATTAATTATCAGGGGCAGTTGCAGACTTCCCTGAGATGGACGGCAGGAAAAATGATGTTTTCATTTCAGCGAAGCCTGTTGGCAATTGTGCCTGTGCCTCTCCGGAGCCCTGGCTTCGCCGGCCGGCCGAGGAGGCCCGCGCTCAGGGTCATCCATCTCTGCGCCGGCGGGGTCACACACGGTCTGGGGACTCGGCGAGACGGGCTTGCCGGGGACCGCTGCACTGTTTGTAGAGGGGGCGGCCGGCCCCGGGGGACAGCGAGAGAAGTCACGGCCGTGCACGGCCGCGGAAGGCGGGTTATTTATAGCGCCGTGCTGGCGGCCGGAGGGAGTCCTGGATTGTCGTCTGAGACGAAGGGCTCTCACAGGGCACCGCGAGGTTCTTCTGCACGGCGCCCGGGTTCCAAGCCTCCCCGGGGCACCGGGACCGTGAAAGAGCCTCTAGGTGATAAGGCTGAACAGAGCACTTGAACCCGACCCGTCTGGGCACCTGTCACCTGGACTCTCAGCTGCAGTCACAACACTTGATGCTTGGAAGTCAAATTGGCCTTTCAGGGTGTCAGAATCTTTCTCAGCTTCTAGAAACTCTGAGCGATAGAGAGAGCAGGGTTGGGAGTTCCTGCAGGGTTTGAACCTTCCAGAATCCGGCTGGAACAGGGCTCAGGGAGAAGGGTGAGCTTCAGGCAAGGGGCGGGATTTTTTCCTGGGCTTGGTGGGGTCTGAGACACGCATTCCGGGAGCCCATCTTCCCGGAGAGAATTTGAATAGAACTTTCAGATGTCATTTTTGCAGATGTCATTTCTCCGCTTTATTTTTTCTTTATAAATGTAATAAGGTAACTATAAAAGTGTCATTGTGTTGTCAAATAGAAATCAGATAAAAGATGGAAATAAAAAACGATGCGTGTGTGTCACCACCTTGATATAATCGTGTTAATAATTATGTGTTCTCTACATTTTTTTTCAGATGCACAATAGCAAGAAGTAGCACTTTTTATATCGCTTTGGAAGCTTTTTCCAGTAGGAAAACTGCAGTGGACTTATCCCCTAGGATTTTCTGTAACACCGTTTCTCACGGCTGCAGCGTTCTTAAACGTCCCCGTTTTCTTTTCTCCTTCAGTCTCCTCTCTCAGTTGATGCACTTGGAGTGTCTCCCGTTTCTCCCGGCAAACACGCGCGCGGCACGGAGTCTGCAGCTGTGCTTTGAGCTGGTGGCGGTCTTGGGTTCAGCCCCCCGTGGGTGGCCTGTCAGCGGCCAGCCCGGTCCCCTCCAGGAGCGCACACTCTGGGCTCCGTCCTGATCCGGTTTCCAGTCTGGAGTCCCGTGCGGTGTGGACTGGCCTTTGTCCGATGTTGATGCCGGCTAGCATCTTCTTAAACAGTTTTTCGTGAATCGACTTTTTAAAAAACTCAGCGAACATCTGCCTTAGCGCGTTGTGTTAGCTTCTGGCATACAGCAAAGGGACTCGGTTCCGCGTAGACACAGGCCCGTCCCTTTCCAGGTGAGGCGACTTCTGTCCTCCCCCGGCTGGCATTTTGCTCTGAGTGTCCCCTTATATTTAAGAGCCACCTTGGCGCTTCCCTGCCACCTGGAAGGAGCGTGCTCTCGCACTCTTTAACTTCCCTAAGTGTCTTTCCAGGTGCTCAGCATTTCATTTTCAGTGAGCCAAACCCATCAGATTGGTTTTTCAACCGTGTCCGCATTTGGTGACATGCTTAGAAATGTCTCCTCTGTGCTGGGTTGCTATAAATCTTCAGGTATGTTTTTCTCCCTATTCTAAACCCTTATTGGGTCACATTTAAAACTTTAAATTGTCTGGAAAGAACGCTGATGTATGCTGCGTGGCATGGCTGAGACCTGTCAGATTCCTGGGCTGGGGGAGGGGTGTGGTCTTGGGGGCGAGGGGCGCAGCTCTTGGACCCCCCGGGGAGCGTGGGGTCGATTCTCCTGCTGTCCCAGTGCTGGAAACCCGATGACTGAATGATGGCGACAGCACAGCGGCTCCCTGTCCCAAGGGCTCTCCTATGCTTCTTGAGGTTTATCTTTTTCCAGTCAGTTCGCCAGATCATCTAAAAACCCCTTTCGTGCCGCTCATGGCTCCTCATTCTTTTATTTCCTTTAAGAAGGCTTCTATGACAATTTCATCATCGCTAATGTTAATTTTATTTGTAGTTTGTTTATTTAGCGCAGCGGCCACCATTTCCACACTGACCGGGGCGGGGGCGGTGTTAGGGCGGTTGTCTGCTCTGGGCCTTCTCTTGTCCGCGCAGGTGGCCGCGAGGGTCACTGGCGGCAGTCTCTTCGGCTAAGGTGTAGGAATGCAGCAAGGCGGGCACACTGCCTGGGAACCTGCGTTCCAGATCCATCTCCGGGGGTGGGAAGGCAGGTGTTTGGTGGGACGCCTGTGTTTGCTCTCCTCTCGGTGCACCCGAGCCTGGGTCACCAGCCTCTGAACCCTGCAGGGTCTGGCAGTGACAGAGGGACAGTGACCAGGGGCGGGGCTGCAAGCAGCACAGCCAGCCCAGGTGAGGGCCTGCTGCTCGGACTCCAGGGCTGTGACCCCATGTTGCTGGCCTGACCTTAGAGTCATCCAGGCTGCTGGTTGTGGGGCGGCGGGGACCTGCGTTTCGGCGGGTTTCCAGATGCTGCTGCTGGTGCCCTCTGGGGGCGGCAGTGTGGATCTGACTCAGGGAGCTGATTTCTCTATGTCTTCTCTGGGTTTAATCATATTTAAGACACCAGTTAATTATTCTTTCCTTTTCTTACTT
The DNA here is from genome assembly GCA_004024745.2 of Catagonus wagneri. Lineage (NCBI taxonomy): Eukaryota > Metazoa > Chordata > Mammalia > Artiodactyla > Tayassuidae > Catagonus > Catagonus wagneri. The sequence goes on along the minus strand of PVHT020000009.1, from coordinate 23,738,556 downwards.
TTTAGGGTCACACCTGTGGCATATGCAAGTTCCTAGGCTAGGGGTCAAATCAGAGCTGCAGCTGCCGGCCTACACCACAGCCATAGCAAGGCGGGATCCGAGCCGATTCTGCGAACTACACCACAGCTCATGGCAAACACCGGATCCTTAACCCACTGAGCGAAGCCAGGGATCGAACCCATGTCCTCAGGGATACTAGCTGGGTTCATTTCCCCTGAGCTACAACAGGAACTCCCAGTTAATTGTTCTTGATTTTCCTTATGCTATTTAAAAACAGTGAAGCAGAAATATTCTTTTAAAAAATTCCTGCAGGAAGAACGTTTTTGTCTGTTAATCCATTGTCTTAATTATTTAAGTTGCTAATTACCCTCTCCGTCCTTCCCCACTGATTTACTTGGAAGCTAAAGCTGCACCGGTGCGTCCGTGGCCTGAGGCGGTTCCGTCGTTCCCACGAAACAGAACGTGGCCGGGATTGCGGAGGTGTGGACGGCGAGCGTGGGAAGCGCTGCCCAGACAGACGAGGAGCTGGGCGGAGGATTAAAGAGCCACGGAAGCCGCGCTCTGACTTGCGAGCGGGAGCGGGCTGTGCCCCGGCAAGTCGGAATGGCCCGGGGACTCACCCGGAGCTTTGGAACCTACGCCGAGTATCGAAGATGGAATTCGGGATAAATAGTGAGTCAGACAGCAGCGGCCGATTTATCATTGGATCACTCGCTGATTTATGTGGAGTCGGTGCCTGTCATTTCCGTCATCGTAATTACCGTGATTTGTAATATGCACACATCCTATGATTTATTTAAAGGTAAATTTATTTCAAATAACTGGATTTGAATGTGAATGAAACACAGGCTTTCGGTGACTGATTGAAATGCTGGCCGTGCAGGAAGCTTGTGAGAGGCGAGCTCCAGCGCCAGCAGCTGACACGGGAGCGGGGGAGCATTCAAGCAGTTCCAGACACGTGGAAGGCAAGGACCCGGTTAGTTTCTCCTCGAACCCAGGGATGCAGGGGAGGGGCCCCCAGCCCCCCTTCCCATCTCTCCCGCAGGGCGGAAGGCGGCCCCTCTCTCTGTGTTTGTGGTCCCCCAAGCTGTCTCTGCTGGGCCACCTCCAGCTCCAGCCAGCCCACATGTCCACTCATTGTCCCGTGCCCTGAGATGGCCTCCCACGGGCCCTCCACTGGGGCGGGGGCCAATCCTGCAGGCGTCCGTCCAGACGGCCTGCCCTGCACAGACGCCCCTGGGCCCTGCCGGGCTCAGCCCCACGAGGCTCCGGAAGTGTCCAGGAGCGGCTGGTCCCCCAATGATGCGGTGATTTGCAGGTGGCAGGAAGCCACGCCCCCTCCCGCCCCGGCCGCGGGGATCCCTCCGTTCTTCAGGGCCCGGACCCCCTCCAGGTCCCTAAATTCTGTGTGGAAACGCAGGGTCCGGTGGCCTGAGCATCCCTGCCGGCGGACTGCAACGGGGGCTGGGAGGAGCCGGGGCTCAGGCCGCTGCCCACAGGTCAGGATGCTGTCTCCGGCGTCTCCCCGTGTAAACGCCCGCGCAGGGCGGGCGCCGTCGGGGAGGCGCCCCTGCTGAGCGCGGCTGGTCCAGCCGCCCTGCCTGGCCCGATGCTTGCTTGTCAGAGGCCGGACCAAGCGGACAGTCACAGGCAGGCCTCGCTGCAGGCCTGGGCGGCGCCGAGCACCCCAGCAACCTTCCCCGGGTACCCCCCAAACGTGGTGGCATTCAGAGCCGAGCCTGGGGTGGAGGGGTGGACCGCGGGGGAGGCTCTGAGCACAGCCCTTCCTCAGCCATCCCTGGGGACCTCCCGCCACCACCGCGGAGTCTCAGAGCCCTTGTGGCCGTCCGTCCTCTCTGGACGTGGGGAAAGTACTGCGAGGCTGGGTGTCCGCTCTGGGGTCCAGCGGCCCCGCGGCAGGTCCGCGCGGCTAAGCAGCGCTGGGTGTGTGGAGCGCCACGGAGAGCCTCCTGTGTGATGGGCGGGTGGTTTTGGCCCATCAGCCTCCATCCCGGAGCCAGCAAGCCTGTGGGCGCAGGCGCGGGTGGGATGTTCTGGCGAGCAGACCCGGGAAGCGCAGAGCCCGGTTCTGCGCGGGGACTCCCAGGGCGGTCAGAGCCGCCAAAGCCACCGTGTCATCACAGGGACAGTCACACACGCACAGCCACGCAGCCAGCGCAATGGTTTACAGCCAGGACTCAGAGAGTGTGGGGGCGGGAAAGTGACAAAGTGAGGCCTGAAGGGTGGCGCGTGTGTCCGCAGGGTTCAGGCCCCCCCAGCCCCCTGGGGAGGATCCTGCAGCTTCTGACCCCGGGTTTAGTGGAGGCCCAGCGGCCCAGAGACGCTGAGGGCAGCTGGCCCGTGGAGCGGAGGTTTTATTTCGCAGACCCTCTCCAAACAGATCGGGGACGTATCTGTGAGCCTGGATGGGTGTGTGGGCCGCGCGCAGCCTGGAGGAAACCCCAGGTACAGACACCCCGGGCCGGCTGACCTGGCAGCTCTGTCCCAGTTGTGTTAATGGCCTTCTCACGCTTTAGTTCAGTAACACTGTTTTAATAGTCGCTTGTGAATTCCGCGTTTTGTCGCCAATTATAGGATACAAATCACTTGTTTATGGCCGTCATTTAAGGCTTGGTGACGCTCTGCCCTGGAAGCAGGCCTCTGGCTGCGCTTAACTGCTGTTGCGCCGGTGGGGCTGCCCGCAACAGAGACTCCGAGATAATTTACAGTCCGTCCCCGCAGCGCTCGCCTCTCTGCGGACCCGCCTGCACACGACTCCACCTCCCGCTCCCTCCCTTTCCTTTGAAGCCAAGGTTCCAGGGCCTCGGGTGGAGGCGGGTCAGTCTCCGGGCCAAGCGCTCCTGCCACCTGCCGAGGGTCCCGCCTCCGGGCTCTTGGCCGCCACCCACAGGACGAGGGGCGCGGAGGTCCCGCCCGCTGGGCCTGAGGCCCCGCCCCCGGCCCGAAGCCCCTCCCCCTCCCCCGAAGCCGGCACCTGGGAAGGTGCGTCCCAGCCAAAGGCCATGAACCTGCGCGCAGGGCCCCTTGGGCTTCCCAGCGCTCCCAGCCTGGCCCGCTCCCCCTCCTGGAACATCCGCGCTGGAAACTTCGCAGAGGCTTCGCCCTCGAGCTGTGAGGGTGAATCCACGAAGAAAAGGACTTCAGGCAGACCTTCTAGAAACAGAAACGCATGAGTCCATTACAGCGGGCGGTCTGAGGAGCCGTCACACCTCCAGCCTTCTTTCCTTTCGGAGGAATTTCTATTTCGCTTGGACCCGGGACCTGGCCGGGCGAGGTCCGGCTGCCTGGCGCTTCCGCAAGAGACCTTTAGTCTTTTCCTCAGACCAAACTGTCCCCGTGGCTACTCCAAGATGTTAGCAGTGAAATCAAGGCCGCATCTGCTTCTAAGCGCCTGTGTTTGTTAAGTTAACCCTCAGAACGTCTCTACCAGGGAGGCAGAGCGTTGCCCCTTTGCACATTTGGGGGAAGGCCCCAGAGAGGGTGAGTGCTTTTCCCAAGATCACACAGCGGGAAGCAGCAGGGTCGGCGGGCACTGTGCCACCTCTCGACGGGGCCACCGCCCTTTTGCGCCTTAACCTTCTCCGTGGCCTGGCTTGGGAACCATCATCAAGTCCTGGGGTGTCTTCTCTGCGCAGTGCTTGTGCTGTTTTCTCGTGTCTTCTGCCCTTTAAGCCCGTGTGAGTTTCCTGGAGTTGCTGTAGAAAGTTGGCCCAACCGGGAGCTGAAAATGACAGACTTACTCCTCTCCTGGTTCTGGAGGCCAGACGTCTGAATCGCAAGTCGCAGGGCCGCGCCCTCCGCAGGCTCCGGGGAAGGCCCTCCCTGCCTACAGCCTCGGGGTCTCTGGGTGTCCCCAGGCTTCTGGCCGCTTCCCTCCAACCTCTGCCTCCGTTCTCACCTGTTCATGTGCCCCCTGCTCTGTAAGGACACTTGTCACCGGGTTTAGGGACCGCACGCGTGGTCCCGGGATGAGCTCACGTCAGCATGCTTTCCTTTCCTGCAAAGCCCCTTCTCCACAAGAGGTTCGCAAGCGCCGGTCCCTGGGGTCGGACACGGACCTCTTCCTGGGCTGACTCTGCAGCCTACTAAAAACCCACGTAGCCGTCAGCGCTAGCCAGAGTGGCACTGACACGCTTCGTAAGTTCTTCTCCAGTGTCTGCCCACTCCTCACACCCTGCTGGGTACAGGAAATGCGTGGCTGGGTGGGGGGGCGGCGTGACCCAGGCCTGCGTCTGCCTCCCCGGTGGGGCACCTTGCCCGCAGCGGGGGTTAGGGACTCCTGCTTGAGGCGCTGTCTCCCCCCCACAGCCCCCGCCCATTGATCTGCCTGGGCTCCGGTCTGCCGTGGTCTCCCGAAGGCTGCCCCTGGCCCTGGGGACATAAGTCCCCCAGGAATGACCCATGAGACACCACGGAGGGGGCCGGAATCCAGAGACAGACACCAAGGTCCTGGAGCTGGCACGGTGGCCCGTGGGGGTGGGGTGGGCCAGGTGGAGTCAAGGTCATAGGGCCGAGGGTCAAGGGCCGGTCCAACACAGCATGCCCGGCAGCCCCTCCCGCAGAGGGAACGCTGTCCACCTGGCACCACGTGCAGGGCCCCTCCCCCAGGGACCCAAGTGGCAAGTGCATCTTAGTACTTGCTTCTTCTCGTAAAAGCTGTGTCACACACTTGTCTCTCCTTTTATGTCGGCCTGGACCTGACCCACCTGCTGCCCTGGAAACAGGACCCATTTCTGCTCAAGGCACCACAACTGGACTTTTCCAGTCCCGTCCCTGAGTTTCTCATCCTCCTGCAAGGCAAGAGGCAGCAGGCAGCAGACAAGTGACCTGGACTCTCAGATCCAAGGCTGGGGTCAGTCAGAAAGACTGTGGTTGCCTGCTGAAGGGGCCAGGCAAGGCCGGCAACAGGATGCGATGGCTGGAGCTGCAGCATCTGTTCTGTGACCATGAGACCACATGGAGAAGAATCAGGATGGGGGGATGATGGACTGAGAGAGATGGGGAGTCCCTCTGTGGGCCTCAAGTCCCTGAGAAACAGTTGCTCCTTACTGAAACCACTGTTGGGTTTTTGTGACTTTCTGGTACATGGATTCCTCACTGATACAGGTGAATTTTGTGCTCAGTTACATCTACTTCTCAAGAAAAGTCTTTTGTTGTATTTACATCTGCCTTTTCTCTTTATTAGTTGAATGCTGGCTTTTAAAAAATTGTGATTTTCTATTTTGTGATTGCTCTGCTTTAATTAATGACATATCTATCCTTTTATAAATAGGTGTAAATAAATGTGATACTTGTGCTATAAATGTACATGTATTTATGTGATAAAAGCACATTTCTGCATCATAAACATGAATTGATGTTACATAAAACAGTTAAATTTGGAAGTGATAGCACTGAGCCTTTACCCCAGTTTGGGAAAGGGTGGAGCGGGGCTTTGGAGGTGGCTGAGCACTGGAGCTGGTGATGGGAAAGGGTTTGGTGGAGCAGGTGGGAGGAGGGGCCAGGGTGCTGGGAGGGTCTGAGCTAAAGGGCATATCCGGTGGGGCTGGGTGGGGTTCAGCACCAGGGCCGGGGAGAGCCCTGGCATCTCACAGCACAGACGCTCTGTTTTCTCTGGGGGAGCAGGTGTGCTGGGTGGTGCCAAAAGGTGACACGTTACAGGCGGTGTCCTCTGTTCTCTCAGGTGTTAACAGGGACCCAGGGCCCTGAGCCTTAAGGAACCTCAGAGGTCCCCTAACCCAGGGCCTCATCAATTCCTAGAGCATCCAGGGCCTGGCGGCAGCCCCAGTTTCCTCACTCTCAGCACTGCGGGCGGCTCTTCTCAGTCGCTTGCTCGCTTGTTTTGATGTCCTGCCACAGCTGTGTTTCTGTCACTCTGCTTGGGGTGGGTGGGAGTGGCTTCTGGGGGGCAGCCCAGCACCCGGGGGGTGGAAGCTTCCTCTCTTGGCTTCCGGGTCGTCTGGGAGCCGGTCTGGGTACCAGTCTTCTTTACGGAGCTGTGAGGATGGAAAGATTTGGAAGCGGACCCCGCCAACTGGCCTTCCTCACGTGCGGCCGTGACCTGAGATTACGGCGGCACACGGCATCATCAAGGGTGTTTTCAACCCCAGGGCAGGGCCAGCACTTCGGGTCCCTCCTGCCTCCGCTGGTCCCTGTCCTCTGTGCGAGGGACCCATGTGTCGGTGCACCTCAGAGCCCCCGGGGTGTGTCGTCAGCCAGCGTCGGGTGGACAGCCCTCTGCAGGGTTGACGGGGTGAGATTTTGCCCCCGCATAAGGACCGCGCGCATCAGCACCACCTGGGGCCACTCAGGGAAGGGCCCTGGAGCTGGGACAGGAGATGGAAAATGCTGAATGAAAAGGGCTCCCTCCCAAGGCTGACAGCGAGCACCCCCTCTTCTTGTGGGCTGTCTGGAGACAGGAGAAGGGCGATGTTTATTCTGAACGTCTTCTCTCTCTTAGAGCTGCGGGCGCCGTGGCCTGAGCAGGGGGCCCTCATCCGGGCGGGCTGGGGTTCCTGCTGGCAGGTGTGCTCAGGTGTGCCTGCCCTCGCCTGTGAGGGGCCCAGGGACCTGCCCGAGCTCCGGGGCAGCGAGAACTGTCCTCCAGGGCAGGAAGAAAGCCGTGCGTTAATGTGGGGGATTGCACTGATTAATCTTTGAATTTAAAATAATCTTGCATCTTGTGATAAACTCCATTTGGTTATAACGTATTTTTAGATTTGTTGGATTTGATTTTCTAAAATTTTGTTAAGAATTTTTGCATTTATAAGATATGCTAGTTTGTAGTTTTCTTGTAATATTTTTTTGGTCTGCTTTTGGTAATATCTGTGTAATGGTGGCCTTAGTAACTTGGAAAGTTCAGTTTTTTTCTTTAGTTTTTTGGAGGAATTTGTATAGAATTTATATTTCTTCCTTAACTGTTTGGAAAATTTACCATGAAATCCACCTCAAAGTTTTCATGTACAAAGGTTTTTAACTACAATTTCCACTTTTGTAGTGGATGTAGAGAGCTCTTAAATTTATTATTTGCTTTGGAGTAAAATCGGATAGCCTATTCTGTTAATAAATTTATTCTTCTCATCTAAGCTATTGACTTGAAGGGAGGGGGGCTGTTTGAATTATTGCTTTATTTTTCTTTGAGTATGTACGGATCTGCAGTGATGTCTCATTTCTGATATTGCTAATTTCTGACTTCTCATTTTTTCATGATCAGCATAGTTAGAGGTGTATTAATTTTATTGGGCTGAAAAACCAACTTTTAGTTTGTTTCAATTCTTTGTTTTTTTTTTTTTCTGTTTTTCCTATGCTATTAATATCTGTTCTTATATTTTTTCTTTTTACTTTAGGTTTAATGTGCTACTTTTTCCAGTTTCTTAAAGTTGAAGCGAGGTTATCAACTTACTCTATTTCTCCTTTTATAACACAGGTATTTCAGCAGTATAAATAATGACTATACCGCTTAACACTGCTTACAGCGCACTCCCAATTATTTTGATATGTTGTGTTACAATTTTCATTCAGTTTAATTTTTTCTTAAATTTCTCTTTAGATTTATGCTTTGGAATCATATATGTTAAATGCTTTATTTAGTTTACAAATATTTAGGAATTTTTCCAGGTATTGTTTTTCTGTTGGGATTTCTAATTTAATTTCATTTTGGTTCGAGAATATAGCTTACGCAATCTGAATTCTTTCACATTTATTAATACTTCTGCTGTGGTCCAGAATTATGGTATATCATGGTAAGTATTTTGTGTGTCCTTGAAAAGAAGGAGTATTCTGAACTTGAAAATAATGTATATCTGCAGATTTCTGTAAATACAGCACAAGGCAGATGGGTTTAAAGATTGCTTCAAGCATTCTGTATTCTTACTGATTTTTCTCTCTACTTGCTCTGTGAGTTATTGATGGAAAAATGTTTAAACCTCTGACCATAATTGTGTACTTTTTCTAAAACTACCAAAACCCCTTTAGTTGTATCAATTTGTGCTTCCACGTTAGTAAATGCATGCAGTTTTAAGATTTTTTGGTGGCTTCTTGATAGATTGAATCCTTTATTATTATGAAATAATCTTTATCCCTGGTAATATTTTTTGCTTTACTTTGAGATTAATATAAGCAGCCCAGCTTCCTTTGATTAATGCTATCACAATATACATATATATTATATATATAATATATACATGTAATATATAATATAATATATATATATTTTACATCCTTTATACTTCAGTTTGGTTATTAAGATTAGATTTGTTTTAGAGATGGCTTTAGGAAATATGACCTAAAAAAACATTTAACTTACTTTACTTATTACTTTCAAATAACATCATACCATTTCATGTATAGTATAAAAAACACCATAAAATTATCCTTACAATTCTCTCTCTTGGTCCTTGTGATATGTTAAATTATATTTCTTTTTTTTAAGTTTATAAAATTTCATTCTTTAATTTTTTTGTTCAACTCTTTATTTTTTTAAATTTCTTATTATACTTGATTTATAATGTTCTGTCAATTTCCGCTGTACTGAAAAGTGACCCAGTTATACACATACACATTCTCTGACTCACATTATCCCACGTCGTGCTCCACCACGAGTGACTAGATATAGTTCCCTGTGCTGCACAGCACGATCTCATAACAGGCCATAAAGACTTCCACACAATGTTATTATTTTTCTTTACATACTCAATTAACTTTTGAGATTTTTTTTGAAAGAAAAAAGTCATTTATATTTATCTTTCTTGATACTCTTCATTTCTTTATTTTAGTCTAGATTTTTACCTGGGGTCACTTTTCTTCCTAAAGGACAGGCTATGGATTTTTTTCAGCTTTCCTAGGCCTGAAATTTATTTTGCCTTCATTTTTGAAAGTTGTTTTTGCTGGATATATTTCATTTTGTTTTGGGTTTTCTTTCAGAACTTTCAAGACATTACTTCACTGTCTTCTGGTTTGAATTGTTTTTAATGAAAAATCTGCTTCTGTTTGTTCCGTATTCATGGTACATGCCTAATTATAAAATTGTCTGTCACTGGCTTAAGCCTAATTATAAAATTGTCTCACTGGCTTAAAGCACCTTGGCTGCAACGTGCCTTTGCTTCGTGTTTCTTGTGCTGGAATTTTCTTGTGCCTTGAAATTTATCTAAATTCATCAACTTTAGACAGTTTTAAGTTACTTTTTCCAATCCGGTTCCCTTCCTTACCTGCAAGAGCTCAAATTATATACATATTAGGCTGTTTGGAGTTGCCCTACTGCTCACTCACGTTCTCAGCCTTTTCTTTCATGGTTTAAGTTTGGATGGTTTTTCTTGCTGTTTCTTCAAGCTCATTCGTCTTTTCCTCTGCACTGTGTAAGCTGCCGTTATTCCGGCTTATGTATTCCCCATCTCAGACATTTGTTTTGATATCCAGAAGCTTGCTTAAAGTTTATTTTTCATATCTTCTGCATGTCTTCATAAAACCTCCAACCTCTACTTTCTTGAACATATGGAATATGGCTTTTTTATTTGAATTACAGTTGACCTACAATGTTATATTAGTTCAAGGTGTGCATTGTAGTGTGGTGGTTGTGTTACGCAGTACGCGTACGATGGTCTTACAGATTGCACACTGTACAGGGTTATTATGGAGTAACTAACTGTACTCCCTGTGCTGCACATCACCTCCGTGACTTGCAATCTAGTTATAAAAATGCTTTGAAGTCCTTGCTACCAATGGTATCCTCTGGGTCATTTTGGGGTCTATTTTTATCGACTGATTTCCCCCTCACTACAGATCATGTTTTTCTGTTTCTTTCCTTGCCTGGTAATTTATATCAGACTTTGTAAAATTTTCCTTGGTGGGTGCTAGATATTTTTTTTATATTTCTATACATATCCTTGAACTTTTTCCCCCTGGATTTCAGTTAAATTACATGAGCGAAGTTTGCCTCTTTCAAGCCGTGTTTCTACGTGAGAGATATCCACGCAGAGGAAGTGGCATGCACACCAGTGCCTGGTGTTCTGGAATTCCTGGGAAATAATTAGGAAAATACACTGTAAACTGAACAAAATGAGGCTGGAGAAAAGACAGTGGTAGATCCTGGGTTGCGTTTAGTGGTGTCATTAGCATCAGAAATAAAATGCTGCTCTCCGGGCCTTGGAGTCCAGGTTCTCCGAGGTGGCTGAGAAATAGCCGTCCTCTGTTTCCAGATGGGGACCTGCGGTGGGTGACACCGCAGAGGTGCCTTTGAGCCCCTTCCTTGGGCTGTAGGAAAGGGCGCGGGTGATGGTGCCGCTGATGGCTGAGTCTACGGTAGTCGTGGAGCCCCGTGTCTTCAGGTCGCCAGAGCGGGGAGGTGGCCGTGAAGGAAGTGAAGGGGAGGCTGCCCTGGCTAAGGACGCTTTAGTGGCAACTGACTGCATCAATTCTAACCTCTGTCTGGGATGAACCGTGTTTTCTGTTTCAGTTCGTGGAGCTGGATACCGGAGAGCCGGAGGCGTCCTGGAGCACTTTCTCTAACTGATTTTAATACCGTCTGTAGTAAATAGTAGGAATAAGGGTCTCTACCTTACAGGGGCTTCAGGAAGAATTAATGAGGACGACACGTCAAGGCCTTTATACCCGCGCCTGGCACACTGTGAGTACACCTCGGTAGGGCCTCCTCAAGTATGAGTGAGCGGATTATCACCACCGTCCTCACTGCCACCGTCGCCACCAGCACCACTGTCCTCCCCAGTGCAGCCGCCGCCAACACCTCCACCACCGCCGCCCTCACTGCGGGCGCTACCACTGCCACTTTCACCGCCGTCAACTCAAACGCCATGTCACCGCCATCGCCTTATCATCTCCCCATCACCATCGTCACTGCCTTTATCACCCACCGCCGCCATCACCACCGTCTCCGTTGTCACCTCACACCACCAGCGTCATCACCGTCATCAAAGCAACGTGACCACCGCCACCTGGTCACCGCCACTTGGTCATCACCCTCGTCATCATCGGCGCCACCACCGCCGCCACGCCAGCGCCGGCGTGCTCCTGTTCCCGAAGAGGCTTCTTCTGGTCTGGACGGTCAGCGCCCTTGCCCCCTGCTGAGGAGCCGTTGGGGACACGGGCTTCCATCCGGGGAGAAAAAGGCAGCTCCGTAAGCTGGGTGCCAAGCTCAGCCTCCCACTATGAGGAGAGAACCTAACTTTGATTTCAGACTCTAAGAAGTGACTTCCTCCCACAGGCAGCGCCACACAGAGCCCCGCCCTTTCTAATTCCACCCTTGAGTTCACGGCTAGAAGTGGTCCACCGGCACCGGAGTGGAGTGAATTTCCATTTCAGTCATTTCACTGGCGTGACACGGTATAGACAGGACTCTCCAGTGTTAATGCGTCAAATCCCGGGGTCTCAGAGGTGGTTGTGGGGCTTGTGTTTCCACCTCTCATCACCGTCTTTCGGAGTCAGTGGCAGCCTCTCCCTGCTTTACGGTTGTTCCTGCAAAAATTAGGCTTATTGCAATTTTGTAGTTTTTCCTCTTACATCTGCTTTGACGGGGTTTCTTCACCACTTTCAAAAATTGGGGAGGATTATTGTCTAGATTCCTGCATCTTGTAAGGAGTAAAAACCATTTTCTGGAGCTCCCGTCGTGGCGCAGCAGAAACAAATCTGACTAGGAACCAAGAGGTTGCGTGTTCGATCCCTAACCTTGCTCAGTGGGTTAAGGATCCGGCGTTGCCGTGAGTTGTGGTGTAGGTGGCAGATGCAGCTCTGATCTGGCATTGCTGCGGCTGTGGTATAGGCCAACAGCTACAGCTCTGATTAGACCCCTAGCCTGGGAACCTCCATATGTCATGGGTGAGGCCCTAAAAAATGACAAAAAGACAAAAAAAAAGGTTAAAAAAGAAAGAAAAACAACCATTTTCTATCCAGTTTAGTGCTAGCTATGACTATTATTGAGCTATGTTCCAGTTAGCGAGATCGGCAGTGCAGAAGATAAGCCTAGGTTCTTATTTTAATTATTGTGTCTGCCTGTTAGGCAGAAATTAGAATGTTCAGACTGAGTCAGAGCTGGTCAGTTACTGAATACTTAGGAAATACAATTCATACAGTTGAGTGGTTACATAAGAACCGTTTTGGCAATCATTTCACCACCTTATCGTGAGAGAAAATTACCGGTGTTGAGATGTCACAGTTTGGCCGACAATTCAATATACTTCTGAGAATTTTTTGTCATCAGCATCAAGGAGCGTTGCAAGATCAATTTTGTTCTTTTTGAGTTTCTACAGTGGTGCACTGTCATGCCCAGGGAGGGATTCAGCCAGTACCTGTGTTATATCTTGTATAAAATAAAGTATTATTTTTATCTTACTACCCCTCACTGCTCCTTGCCCCTGACACAACGGCTCACGTCTGCTGATTTTTTATTTTGGAGAATCTATGTCTGCATAACACTCTCTGTTTCAGATTTTGAGATTGGGAGTTCCTGTTGTGGCTCAGTGGGTTATGAACCTGACTAGAATCCTTGAGGCTGCAGGTTCGATCTCTGGCCTCGCTCAGTGGGTTAAGAATCTGGCGTTGCCATGAGCTGTGGTGTATGTCATAGAGGTGACTCAGATCTCATGTGGCTGTGCCTGTGGTGTAGGCCGGCAACTGCAGTTCCGATTCGACCCCTAGCCTGGGAACCTCCATATGCCGCAGGTGCGGCCCTAGAAGAGCAAAAAAAAACGGAGATTTTGCCATCACCTCCCTGGTGGTTCAAATGCTTTGAGCCAGGGCTGCATTTCAAATACGTTTGCTTTTCCAAAGCCTGGAGGTGCCCGGCTCTCTGTGTGCAAGAAAAAAAAAAGAAAAAAGAAAAAAAAAAAGAAATGGATAATGAAGCACTTTAATTAATGTGAATATTGTGAAATTTTAAGTGAGGTTGATGGGCTCTGGTTAAAAATCAATCACTGTCTCTTAATTCTCTGATGAGTCTGAGACTGTGAGATGAAAGCCGACCAGGTGCTCACGGAGGAGGAGCCGGCCGGAGGGAAGGGCGCTCGTTTCCCGGGGGCCTGAGCAACGCGGCTGCTCCGGCGACCTGGGGCCCGGGAGCCTCCAGTGCCCGCAGCGCAGGTTGCTCCTGCACGCTCAGAGCGCCCACGCCCCGGCCTCTCAGTCGCTGCCCGACCCCGCGCGGCTGGGATGGAGCCACGTGTTATTTACGGAGAGGCTCCTCCCTGGCTGGTGATCGGCGGGGTCCCGGGGCCGCGTGGCGGGGAGGAGAGGCCGGAGGCCCTGCAGCAGGGAACGAGCTCGCGACTTTCTGAAGACTGGGGGCCGGGGCTCTCTCCGGGGCCCTGAGTAGCCCGTAGCTCTAAGTTAAGTCAAAGTTACAGGCACACTGAAGTCTCTGTGTGTCTTTTTTCTTTCTTTCTTTTAAGGGCCACACCTGCGGCATATGGAGGTTCCCAGGTTAGGGATCGAATCAGAGCTGCAGCTTCTGGCCTCCCCCTCAGCCACAGCAACACTGACAGAGGATCTGAGCGGTATCTGTGACCTATGTCACAGCTCACGATCCCCCAGGACCCTCAATGCGCTGAGCGAGGCCAGGAATCGAACCCTCATCCTCATGGACACTGTGCTGAGCTCTCAACCCACTGAGCCACAGTGGTATTTCCGGAAATCTTGGTACCGTCTTAACCTCCACTCCAAAAGGATCTAGTCCTATTCGGGTGTCCTCAGTCCTTTTGTGGGGTGCTGGGTGTTTTCCTGGCCCCGTCTTTTTTTCCAGCACTGCCCGGGCTCGGCCCTGCTCAGCTGGCCACCGGACGGCCCCAGGCACCTGTTCTCTGAGCCGATGACGCTCCATTCTTCCCCACCGGGCCTAGTTTGCCCACGTCCCTGGTCCCACGGGGTCACGGGCTGGGCGTGTCTGGCCGGGATGGTGAGTGGCGGACGGGCTCCTTTCCCGGCTGCCCCCCGACTCCCAGACCCACTGGCTGCCCCAGGCTCAGGCCCGCCCCATGGACACTCAGCCCAGGGTCAATACGCAGCAGCAGCGACCCTGCCCGGTGTTCCAGCTCCACTTGGCGATTTCACAAAGACCAGCGTCCTATTCCTGTGGTGAAATTTTAGGAACCAGGCGTCACAGCACCGCAGGCCTGGCCCTCAGACCCCGGGTCCCGATCCCCGGTGAGCGCAGCCAAGGCCGCTTAGTTGTTAACCAATCGTGTGGCTAAAACACGGCTTCTCCCTCTGTGCCGGAAACTTCCTCAGAGCCCCGGGAGCTGTGACAACCCTGCATCGTCGCGCGGCAGAGGGCAGAGAAGAGCGTTTTAGGGTTCAGCCCGTTCGTTTATCTTCCGTGCCTCCTTTTTGCTCTAAGTGCCTGCGAGTGACCCACGCCGGGTGGCTCTGTGCCTCCTCGAGGCTGGAGCTCGGCTGAACTTTCCCACGGTCACATGCAGGGCCCGTCAATTAGGCACCACGTCCAATTTCCTTGTTTATAATCCTGTGGCCACTCAATATCAGTAATTCCTGCCCTCGTTCCCTGTCCCCAGAAGATGGATGGGCCTGTCATCACTCACACGAAGACATTTAAATAAAAATCACACTTCTGCCTGCGTCCCATTTTCCCGCTGAGCGGGGGAGCAGCCCTACTAAATTAAATTAGATGTGACTTTTAAAACTTCCCTCTGCAGATTCAGCCGAAAACCTGAACCCTAACATAATGTATTGCCGTTTGACCAGTAAATGGACTCGACTCGGTCCCCTGGGGGTTTCCAGCCTCCTTTCCATATGGGGGAGACAGCCTCCCCCCAACCCAGCCAGGATGGCAGAGCCCAGCCCCGCCCTAGCTGGACCTGAGGACCCATGCCTGGCCCCAGCTGGCCCATGACTTGTGACCGGGCTGCCCAGGGCAACTGTCAGAGGCAGGCGTGAGTCAGTAGGTCTCAGGGGCCAAGGCCCTGTGTCGCCAGCATCCCCGGGGAGTCAGGGGGTGGCTGGTCTCATGGGAGCCTCTTGTCGTCAAGGCCCTGTGGTCCAGGGCCAGCAGGCAGCGGGCAGGGGACCAGGCTCGGGGGGCGCCTGCCGCTCCCCCCTCGGCCGTGAGCCGCCTCAGGCTGGGGCCATTCTGGAAGGCGTCCGCCGGCCCTGGGCTGTGACTCCGAGTCCAGAGGACCCACTCCAGGGCTGGCGGAGGCTCCGGAGCACTGCGTCTTTTCCTCCGGGCAGGTGCAGCCGGTGTGTCCCAGCCACGCTTGGAGGCCGGGCAGGCGTCCCCGCCACCCAGACGAGGGGTCAGGAGGTCAGGGGCTTCAGGAAACACGTGAGCCCAGGACGTTCAACTCCTGTGCCTGCTGTTGATTCGTCACACCCGGGGCCACGTCCCACAGCGGGCCCCGCCCAATCCCCGCAGCAGGGCGGGCAGCGGGTCTGCTCGCGCTGTGCCGTCGGGGCTGTACACAGAGGTCGCGCCTGGCTGTCGGTCCAGCTGTAGTTTTACGGGTCCTAATGATGATCCCAAAGAGAAGGTGTCCCGGGGCCCATATCCATTATTGGACTAGAAATAGTAAGCGTTGGGGCTTCGGCTGCAGCATGTGGGTTAAGGACCTAGGGTTGCTACAGCTGTGGCCTGGATTCAGTCACTGGCCCAGGAACTTCCATGTCTGCCAGTGTGGGTGAAAAAGGGAAAAAAAAGCAAGTACCTTAAGAAACCCTGGAAATACGCATTCATGAACATGTGCTCCGTGAAGACGCGGACCTAGAAGCAGACGATGCGGGGGCAGAGGCGGATCGGCCGCGGTCTGGTCCGGAGGCACGTGTGTGCCAGACGCGGGTGAGGACGCGGGGGATCTGGTTGTAGACGAGATGCGGTTAGAGATCAGGTCTGGATGTGGGTGTGGATGAGACGGGGCTGCGGACGGCGCACGCGCGCAGGTGGACGGCGCACGCGCGCAGACGGCCGCTGCCGCGGCCAGGTTAGACCCCGCGTGGAGGGGACGCTGCGGCGCCTGCAGAGACTGGTGCGCGCGGACGAGTGCATTAGGTGTAGTCGTAGACGTGAACGCGGGGCGTCGTCCCTTTTCTTGACAAAGGAAGGGCTCGCTTTGTTAAGGGCACTTGGACTTGGAGTCTCGGCGAGCAGGACGCTTGGCATCAAAGCAGAGATGCTCTGAAGGGACACGAGCCCGACGTCAGCGCGGGGGTTGTTCCCGGTGGTGCTTAGAGGAGCCACCTGCTCGCGGCCGGTGACACCCAGTCAGACAGCGCTGGGGGCTGGACCCTGGCCTCCCGGAGGAGAACCCCCTCTCCTGGGACCTGGGCTCCCCTGGGGACGGCCAGGGTCGCTGTGGTTATGGGGAAGGTGTGGAGGCTGTGGGACGGACAGGGCACAGGAAACAGCGATTCAGAGAAACTTCTGTCCTCATTTGGCTTTTTATTTTTAATTTTTAATTGTACTGGCGCATAAACTTACAATGTTACTTTAGTTTCAGGTGTCAGCACAGCGAACCAGCCACACATGCAGACACAGCCATTCTCTCTCCCCATATAGGTTCTTACAAACTACTGAGCAGAGTTTCCTGTGCTATAGAGTAGGTCCTCATTAACTATTTTATTTTTAATTTTGTTTATGGCTGTACCTGAGGCATGTGGAGCTTCCCCGCTAAGGGTCAAATCAGAGCTACGGCTGCAGCCTGCACCACAGCTCACGGCAGCACGAGGGCCTTAACCCACTGAGCAAGGCCAGGGCTCGAACCTGCGTCCTCGTGGATCCCAGCGGGGTTCGTAGCCTGCTGAGCCACGACGGGCACTCCCGACCGACCATCTGTTTTGAACAGTAATGTGCAGATTACTCCCAGCACCCCCGCACCCGACGCGTCTCACCCACAGTAACTGTAGGACTGGATTTGAAATCTGGGGGGTTTGTTTCCCACTCCAGGGGGACGGACAGGCAGAAAGCAGCGTGCCAGCACACCCACGCGTGTGCATCGCCACACACACACGCGTGCATATACTCACACACACACCTGCATACACCCACCCCCAACACACACGTGCACAAACCCCCCCACATGTGCGCACACACGCACACACACACACGCACACCGTCACAGGTGACTGACACCGTTAAAACCAAAAGGCCTGAGGGCTTGGATCGGAGGGGGGCTCTGAGCGCCCGGGAGCGGAGGGTTGGGGCCCGCAGACCCGCTTCCAAGACCCCGAGGCCGGTCCTGCTCCGTGTCGCGGGAGAGCGGTCTGTCTGTCTGGCTGAGGACAGAGAGGATGCAGGTGGGCTTGGGGGCAGGGGTGCGGCTGTGGCCGGAGAGGAATTGCTTGTATCCTGAGGTGAGGGAGGATCTGGGAGTTCTCGTCATGGCTCAGTGGTAACAAACCCGACCCGCAGCCATGAGGATGCGGGTTCGATCCCTGGCCTCGCTCAGTGGATTAAGGATCCGGCGTTGCCGTGAGCTGTGGTGTAGGTCGCAGATGCAGCTCGGATCCCCCGTATTTGTAGCTGTGGTGTAGGCTGGCTGTTATAGCTCTGATTCAGCCCCTAGCCTGGGAGCCTCCACATGCCATGGGTGCAGTCCTTAAAAAAAAGAAAAAAAAAGGAAAAGAAAGGAAAAAAAAGGTGAGAGGCTGGAGAGCTGGGCCAGCAGGCGGGAGAGACACAGGTGGTGGGAACCGGGGGACACAGGCGGTGTGGACCATACTTGCTGACACCCGGATGACCCCTGTGGAGGTGTGCCTGGGCAGGGGGGTGAGACTGGAGGAGCAGGTGGGCCTGAGACAGGGGCGTGACCATCAACCCGGGGACTGACCGGCCGCAGAAAAGTGGACGCGGGCACTGACACAGCTCACGGAAAACATACACGGAGCATTTAAAAGGGCTTTTTAGGTGTTTCCTTTTGTTAAAAACAAAAAACAAGCAAACAAAAAATAAAAAACAGTAAACAGAAAGAAAGAGGCTTATAGTTTGCTTACTAAGTGATCCAAGACAAAAATAACCTGGGAGCTCCCGTTTTCCTGTTTTTATTTTTGGTTGTAGGGCCCGTGTTTTTGGGGGAAGAACCCCAGAATGGAGGTTCTTCATTCTGTATATTTTTGCTCTGCGTTTTCTCTCCTCTTGTTTCTTCGTTACCTCTCTCCTGGGCTTCTTTTAATTCCATCACTTTCTGAGCCCAGAAACTCATTACTCCCGCTTGCTGTCTGGCTCGGCGGTGGAAGACGCAACCCCACGTGCTGTGACGGACTGAATAAACGTGCGCCCCCCATTCCTGTGGCCCTAGCCCCCAAGGAGATGGTGTCAGGGTGGGTTTAGATCAGGCTGAGAGGCTAGGCCCTCAGGACGGGCTCAGAGTCCTTCGAAGAAGAGCAGACAACTGCTCTCTCTGCCCTCTGAGGGCCCAGCAAGAAGGTGGCCTTCTGCAGCCCAAAAAGTGGGACCGAGCCGGATGCCAAACTGCCTGCACAGGGCTCTTGGTTCTCAGCCCAGAGCTGGGGGGTAAACGCCTGCCGCTGAGCCCCCGCCTCTGGTGCTTTGTCTTCGCAGCTTGGACAGACTAAGACACCTGCAAACTGCTCTGAGAGATGAAGGTTTTCAGGGTGTCTCTGGCCCTTTGTGGAGGCTGGTAGAGCTGACAGCCTTAGAAATGCCAACTGTGGGAACTCTGTGGAGAGGAGGGTGGGTGGGGAAACCACGGGGGCCAACACGAGACTGTTCGTGTATAAGAAATCGGGCGATTCAGAAGGAGCTACCCTGAGCAGGAAGTCAGCTTTAGGGGAGGGGGGCCCGGTCAGAAGCTGGGCTGGGAAAGCCAGCCCCTTCTTGGCAGGATCACAAAACAGCCTTGTGCCAGACAGAGCGGGGCTCAGATTTTCAGGATTATAAGAAAGCGTCTCATGGTGTTCTTGATTATGTAAAACGATACTAGATTCAGGTGATTAAAAATTGAATTAATTGCTGTGTTCAGGGAGTATTAGTTTAAAATTGGTTTTAGTTTAAAATAGTTTTACTTATTTTTTTTTTCTTTTTAGGGCCATACCTGCAGCCTATGGAAGTTCCTCGGCTAGCAGTAGAATCAGAGCTGCAGCTGCTGGCCTACGCCACAGCCACAGCGACGCCAGATCTGAGCCGAGTCTGCGACTTATCCTGCAGCTCATTGCAGTGATGGATCCTTAGCCCACTGAGCAGGGCCAGGGATCGAACGTGCATCCTCACGGATTCTAGGAAGGTTCTTAACCTACCGATCCACAAGGGGAACTCCCTAAAATTGTTTTCATCTTAATATTTTCCCCAGTTTTATTGATTCGTAGTTGGCATATAGAGTTGTGTGAGTTTCAGGGGCTACTGAAGGAAGTTCTGATGAGGTGGTTCACTTTCTAGTGTCACTGCTTGCGGAGCCCTGAAGGTGTTGAATTACGGATGTCACGGTTTGGGGAGGGCGGTGGTGCCAGTGGAGGGAGTTCAGCTTGAGTGGGTGACATGAATATTTCGAAATGAATGAGAAGAAATGAACAAAATCAATTTCAGTCATGGCAGATGTACATCTTATCTGAGATTTAAAAGAATACACGGGACAGGATTTAAACCTGGATTACCGAGGTCAGGCTGACCGCAGGATAAGCACAAGCCCCTTCACAGTCATTGTAACAGGGGTGAGGGGCTGAGCTGAGGATAGGACAAAGCAATGTCCTACGTGTCTTTAAGAACACTTGCGATTATGTAAATGCAGCCGGAACTGTTTCCTAAAGACAAAAGGCGGCGGTCATTTCTGTTGCCTGGAACATGTTAGAAACTGGGGTTACAAATAAATATCTGACTCTTTGGCAAGTGCTGTCAGGTTATTTTGTTGCCCACATGAGAAGAGCCTTCCTGCCCGGGCTCGGGGTCAGTGCTGCTGACAGAATCTTCTGGTGCCTGACCAGGGCCCCACACGGTGGGTTTGGTCCTCGGAGCTCTGCCCTGACTTTATGCGCCTGCTCGAATGGGCGTGGCCTTGGAAGGCCCTGCCCCTTTCCTCCCCACTGGGCAGTGTGCACAGCCTTCTCCCATGCCCGTCTTTGGGTGAGCAATTGTCTGGTTGTGTGACTGAGTTTTCCTGCGTCTGTCAGACGTTTCAGACCCTCAAGAGTCACCACCTGTAACAGCAACAAACCCACGGCCAAGCAGTTATTTTCCTTTTTTTTTTTCTTTTTTGGCTGCCCCGCGGCATGTAGCATTCCCGGGCCAGGGATCAGAGCCGAGCCGCTGCTGCGATCTAAGCTGCAGCTGCGGCAAAGCCCCATCCTTAACCAGCTGTGCCGGGCTGGGGATTGAACCTGCGTCCCAGCGCTCCCAAGACGCTGCCATCCCATTGCGCCACAGCGGGAGCTTCTAAACATGGACACACAGGAGGTACGGACACAGTGAACCCCCGAGGCCGGGAGCACAGGGCACCTGGGGTCTTCGCCTGAGAAGCGCAAGTCTTTCTTCTTGCTCACCCAAGCTGTCATCTGCCTGACTGCTGACTCGTGTTGTTTCGGGCCAGTGCGCTGCTGTGAGCTCTGTTATCACATCTTCCAGGTCGACCTGGGGTCTGCTCCTCGTCCCCTGAGGCCCCCACGGCTGAGCACAGACGCCGGGTGCAGGGTGGGCTCCGCGCTCTCATCTCTGCTCAGGAGCAGCTTTCTTCCCCCTCCGTCTGTTGAGGTCAGACGTTTTGGTTCAAAAAGTGCCAGTTTTGGTTCAAAGCCATCCTGCACTCTGGACGCGAGATTCCTGACCCCGCTGCTCCAGGGTTTCCTCTGGCCGTCTCTTTGACATGCTTCGCTAAAGCTAATAGCTCCCTATTACCAGCTACAGTTTAGCATCTGAGCCATAAGCTGGATAAGAAAAGGGCCAAAAAGGGTATAAATTATACGGAGTAGCAGGGGACAACGCTTTCATTTCTCCCGAGCACAGCCCTTTGCTAGGAAAACGGGGAGACAACTGTGTCACTAATTTAATTAAGTGGTATGAGATTTCAGGGTCCACAGATGCCATTTAGAGTGGGATTAATCAAGAGCAGGTGACAGGAATGAATAGTCACACACAACGTTCGCGTTTTGAACAATCCGACAGAGTCAGTGGAAGCAAGGCCTTCAACACAGGACACGGTTTTGCCTGCTACCTGCGCTTTCTCGTACACGGGGCAGTTCGTGCTCATGGCGCAGAAACCTCTTTCCACTTTCCTGCTGAAACCAAGGCCCCCGAAGGAAGAGGATAAGAGCTGTTCAGCTCTAGGACGCTCCATTTTCCCTCTTCCCTGAGCACCCTTTCCTAGAAAGACGAGGTGCCGCAGGGAACCTCAGAGCAGCTTCTGAGAGCCCTTCCGTGCCTGTTAAGTATCAAATACGGCACGACTGGGCGCCATGGCTGCGCGCCTGGGTCATGCTCCCGGGGAGTCGAGCACCTGCTGTGTGTTCAGGCAGCGTGTATGGAGGCGTCACCCCAGAAGGGCTGGGGCTGGGACCGAGCACCCAAACACACACAAACCTCCGTCTGTCTGTTTCCTCCTGGTCCCCCGGCACCCAGCCACCTGTTTGTGGGAGACACCTAATGGTGCTCAGGGCGAAAACAGAACACGGGGCCAGCAGAGGTCCGCTCAGGACGTGTTTGAAGCTGCCCTGGGCCAGTGGCTCGGGGTTCCGGACTCAGGTCTGCGTGGACAGCCGCCCTTGGGTTTCCTTCCGCACCTGTGCCGTACGTTTATTTTTCATCGGTGAGATTTCACTTTCATTCGTTCCAAGTCAGTTCTCTTCTGAGTCTTTCAGGCTGGTGACCCCAGGACGCAGAGAAGCTGGGGTGTGAATACCAGCTCACAGTGGCCCTGAAAACTGGGGGGAGCACATGGCCCCCAGGGCTCTGCTCCCTGCACTTGGGGGCCTGGCAGCGAGCAAGTCCAGCCCCCGGGGACGGCACCCAGGCCACCCCTCCAGAACCAGGCAGCCCTGCACCTTGGACCACGCCTCCCCATCCCCTCTCTCCAGCGGGAATCGCCTCCTCGCCCAGACAGAGGAGAACTGAGAAGCGAATGTCGTGTTATAAACAACGTGCAGATTTAAAAGGTATCAGGACTTTTACAGACTTTTTTCCATGACTTGAAACTCATTCCTTGGCAGATTTTTGTTGCGGTCGTTTTTAGTAGACTTAGAACCTCCATTACGCCTCTGACGTTATGTTTGCAGCTGGAATTATACACAAGTCTGGAAACGTCTGCTTTATTTTAAACCAATGCTTGCTAATCAGTTCCTCTAGGAGCCATCAGTTGTTGGTGGAAATTCAAACAAAATCGCGGGTGTAGACGGCCTGAAGCGTGCGGGCGTGGGGGGGGAGCCCCCCATTCTCCGCCCCCCGGCGCTCAGGCTTTCTGACCAGGGCATCCAGGCAGGAGGGGCTCCGGGCTCGCGGGGGGCCTGCTCTCCTTGGCAAACTGGACCGGGTCCCACCTCCCCGAGCCCTGGAGGAGGCAAGGGGCCGGGGTGAGGGGCTCCCCGACCTCACACGTTCGGGGGTGGCTTGGCCACAGTGGGTGTCCTTGCCCCGGGGTTGGCCTGGCCAGCCTGACCAGGGCCCCTGGGGTGGGGGAGGGGACTGAAGAAATTCGGCCTAACTTTAATATGAATCGGTAAGGCCAACACACTGAATGAATTAGCCTCCCTCTTTTCAATGGATGTTAGCGGGCTGCTTGAAGTCGACAATATGTTCATCTGGGCTCCAAGATTTTATTTTCAAATGTCTCCACTTGAAAGGGCCGCAGGCTGGGGTTCAGTAAAGACAGGAAGCGGACCAGAGTCCGCAGCAAAACCTGCTTTATCCAAAGTGTGATATGCTCTGACATACGCGACTGCGGCAAGTGTATTTTTCACAGCTAGAAAAAAAATACAAGCTTACGTACAATCCCTTTCAAAAGTGTTTCTGAGTTCTCGCTGTGGTGCAGGAGAAACGAATCTATTATCCGTGAGGATGTGGGTTCGATCCCTGGCCTCGCTCAGTCGGTTAAGGATCTGGTGTTGCCGTGGGCTGTGGCGTAGGTCGCAGACGCAGCTTGGATCCCACGTTGCTGTGGCCGTGGTGAAGGCCGGCAGCTACAGCATCGATTTGACCCCTGGCCTGGGAACCTCCATATGCCGCGGGTGCGGCCCTAAAAAATACAAAAAAAAAAAAAAAAGTTGTGA
>PVHT020000009.1:23703347-23715278 GCA_004024745.2 Catagonus wagneri | reverse complement strand
ACAGGTGCCGTCAGGTGAGACAGGTGCCGTCAGGTGAGACGGGTGCCCTCAGGTGAGATGGGCGCCATCGGGTGAGATGGGCGCCATCGGGTGAGATGGGCGCGCTTGACGTCCAAGGCAGGTTCGCAGCTCTGGCGCATTCGCTGCTCATCCTCAGGACCCAGTGTCAGAGCGCAAAGCCTGAAGACGAAATATAAGCACGTGCGCTCTGTGAGGCACGGGCTCCCCGGACCCGGCCGTGCAGACGGGGAGAGAGGGTGAAGGCATCCTAGTGGGGAAGCGACGTGCAGCCCTGGACGTGAGTGCCACCCAGACACGGAGAGCCCGGGATCGGGTTGCTCAAATGCGGTTAAAAGTTGTATTTTCTGGGCTTGGAGAATAGATTTTGTTTGTTCTGAAGGCAAACGTGCCTGTGACTTGCGTTCTTCTGCCCGGATCCCAACATCCGAGCGCCAGTTGTGCGCGGCGTGCGGGAAAAGCAGCCAGGTGCCGGCCGGAAGGCGGGTCGGGTCGCAGCCGGGAGCTGAGCCTCCTCTCCGCCAACCCAAGGGGGCGCGTGGCCCTGCCGCGGTGCCCAGGAAAACGCTGGGCGGGGGCGGGCGTCCGACGGGCTGCTGGGCCGATGGCATCAGCACACTGACCGGCCACGGCCACTGCAGGGCAGGGCCCCAGCACCCGGTCCAGGGACCTGCTCCGGGCGGGGGGCTGCCACCGTGGACAAGGGGAACAGGACTGGCGCCTTCTGCCCCTGTGGCTCCCTGTCCAGGCCGAGGCAGGCATGGTCCGGTGAGCGGGCACTGCCCTGTGGCGAGGACGCGGAGGCGGAGCCCAGCAGGGGGGCGGGAAGCAGCCGCAGGCCAGGAACCCGGACTGGGAGAGGGCCTCGAGGCGCAGGAGTCTGGGCGCGTGGTTCTCCGGGGCTGCTCCGGGCGCAGGGAGACGGGCGTGCGAAGGGCCAGAGGCGAGCCCAGAGGGGCAGGGGACCCGAGGGCCGAGGGAGAGGGCGGGACTCTGGAAGATGCAGAGGGGTCTTGGGGCCCTGGAGGGAACCAGGCTCCCCACATGGAGTGGTGCTCGGCCACCAGGACCTTCGGTGCCCCAGAGGGACGTGCCCAGCGACGGGAAGGTGGGGCTTGGGTCGTAGGGGCCGGGAGAACAGCGAGGCCCCCGGGGTCTGGCGCCTGAACCCCAAAGTGTGAGCACATAGCTTGGGCAGGTGTTGCCAAGGGCCGGGGGTGGGGGTGAGGGTGGTGGCGGCCGAGTTCCCTTGCTGCTTGGCATTTTCAGGGGCGGGAGGTGGACCCAAGGTTGAAATCAGGACCAGGGAGCGCCACTCACTGAACCCCTGCTGCAGGCAATGCCGCGGGGCGCCGGGTGCGAGGGACCCCTGCCCCCCACCCCGGGGCCTGGGACTTTGGGACAGAAAGTGCTGCTGCTGGCAAGAACACAAATTGCACGGAAATCAGGCTTCCGCCCAGTCCAGTGCCTGTTTTTCCCACGTGGAAAAGCGAGGCCAACAGAGGGGCCTTGCGCCTGGTCCCATGTCCTCTGGGGACTGAGCCTGGCGCCCCCCCCCCCCAGCTTGTCCCTCGGGGCGTGGGGGGAGCCGCAAAGTGCCGTGGGGGGGGCTCTCCCCTGGGAACCCGGAGGCGGGAGGCGTGGTTGATGCCGCCGCCGGGGTGGGTGTGGCCCCCGGTGGCCCCGACCCGCGGAGCGTCACAGAGGCGCGTGAGGCGACCTGGTGGCCGCCACATTCACGCAGATGAAATGGGAATTTAACAATGTCTCGGGGTGAATGCGGGTTGTCCTTTCTCCCGAGGGCGTCACGTGACTGCCCGTGTGACAGCGCCCGTCTCCTGCCGCTTTGTGGGCCGCTCCGCATGAATGATTTTCCCAGTGCTTGCTTTGGGCGCGGCGGAGGAGCGCGCCGCGGGCACAGGCGGGCCCCCGATGTCGGCTCTCAGCGTCCTGTTGGCCTGAGCCGCTTACAACGGCGTAAAGCCCCCGGCGGCGTGTGTTATAATATATGAGGCCTTGTCCCTCTGAAGGACACGAAAGAAAGCACATTGTTCTACGAGGGAGCAATTCATCGGGTTTTTCCCAGAGACTCTTGGGTCAAGTTTTTATAGGCCTATTTGATTTTCAAATTCTTTCTCCCCTCTTCCCGCTCAGCAAGCGCGGTGTCCAAACTGGTCTACATTCGCGCCCCGTGTTTTGTGGACGCTTGCTGTCCTTTAAAAAGAGTATCTCAAATAAGTCTTTATTCTTGTTTTGTTGGCTCTTATTCTGTGTTTTCATGAACTCTGGCCCCAGCCATGGCAACTGCAAGAAAAATGTTAACAGTGATTGACAGGATTAGAAAAGCCGGTCCCTAACCGCATTTCAAACACTTTGCGAACAATGGTGTTTGGTGTGATTGAATTAATGAGATACTGCAGACTGTCAAAAGAGCACACATACTTTACATAAACCTGATTATCTTTGCATGGCAGAAATGGAAAAAAAAAGGGAGAGGAGCGAACCGGGTTTGGCTTTCGCTCCCCAGTCCAGAGAAGCCTGGCCGCCCGGCGCTGCGCACACAGGGCTGCCGCCCGCCCGCCCACTCAGCATCCATCAGCCACGGTCCTGGACAAGTCTATCCAGGAAACCCGACTCCCAAACAGCACTCTTCTCACGACTCAGCACCTCCAAGGGCTGTTTTCTTTTCCCTGGGAGCCATTGTTCCACGTGAACCGGGCACACATTTCAACGATGAGGCCAGAGCGGCGGCCGCTGTCCCCTTCCAGCCCTGAGCAGTGGCCGCGGGCTGGACCTGGCTCTTAGGGAAGGGCCCAGTCCAGCCGGTGCCGTCTCGAACCCCAGCCGAGGGCGGCAGGAACCCGTCCCCTCAGTGGCTGGGATCAGTCGTGGCTCCTGGAAGCTTTGCCTGAAGCCTCCCGTGTCAGGGGACAAGCAGAGGCGAGCAGCGAGGGTCCGGGGTCCTTCTCAGGGCGGGACTGTCTCTGCTGGGCAGGCCATGTGGGGACCGGGCACAGGCAGAGACTGGGGACCTCGCCCCTCGCCACGTGCCCACGTGCATGTCACCTCCTGTCCCCAACGCCCAGCGCCCGGCCAGCGCGGATTCCAGGGGCTCCGCCCAGTGACCCCAGGGTCCAGCACTGCAGCCCCTCAGAGGTGCCCACACTTAGCAGAAAGGAAGCTCACCGCAGCCAGTGAAATAAAGACAACAGCCTGCGCCCTCAGGCGGCGCCCAGCCCCGAGTTTCTAAGCAGTTTTACTTCGACAGCTGCCGCTGTGACTCAGAATGGGGACTGAACCCTGCAAGGAAACCTCAGAGGCCACAGGGCCACCCCGTGTGCTAGCAGGTCGTGGGTGACACAGACCAGCCCTGGGAAGGGGCTAAAGGCAGAGCCACGTCCCCAAAGCCAGTGTGGATGTCGGCCCCGTGGCCGCGTTTCCCCAGGAGGTACGAGCTCGGCCCAGCCTCTGCGCTCACCAAGCAAGTTCAAGGGCACCGTGGTAGCCCCGGGCCTGTAGTGTGTCCAGTAACCGCAGGACGGAAATAAGACGGGGGCAGGTACCCTCGGGGTCACCCCGGGTGAGCTCTGTCCGAGGGCCTGGAGGATGGGGCCCAGGGCCCGGAGGATGGGGCCCGGGCCGAGCGTGGGGCCTGGGCCGAGCACAGCCTTCCTGGGAAGTCCTGCAGATCTCAGAGCAGCCCCGGCGTGTGGCAAGTGTCCGCTCCCACTCAAGGCTCGAGACAGCTCAGAGACGCCCGATCTGCGTGGGCAGAGTATGGAGCTGGGCCCTGGGCTCGGCCAGCAGGTGTCTCTGTTTCACACCGCTGGGCACCCGCCCACTTCTCCCGGGCTGTTCTGGTCACCAGCCTGCTGGGGGCGGGGGCGGGGGCGGGGCCTGCCTGCGCCTCCTTGTCCAGAGGGGAGGGCCAGCAGCGCTGGAGTGGATTTCAGGAGGAGCCCCAGCCCAGCTCGAGACGTTGGTTAGAAGTCCCCAGACCTGACCCCAAGGTGACCTCCTGTTCGGGCTCGCCGCTGGGGGCCTGGGATTCCCCTGCGAGCCTGCCCTGATCACAGAAGCCACGAAGTGACAACAGCCACGCTGCAGGGAGCAAGAGGAACAGATTTTCCGCTGGCACGCCAAAAATGGGGTCCCCGTGTCGTCGGTCCCCCGCTTATGACCTGGTGGTCCTTTCATTTTCGGTCCAATGTTTGGCTGTTGTTTTCCCGAGGAAAGGCTTTTTTCACCCTTACTGTAAATAACAAAGTCTGGTAGCAGAAATTTTTGAAAAAGCTGTTGCAATATTCAAGTTCTACTTTAAAATTTCACACTCTCACGAGATAAAACTCGTGCTGGGATTTGCCTTCACGTCTTCACATTGATTTAATGAAAGAAAAACCGTCTCATTTTCTTAAGGCCACAGGATACTGCTTAATCCCGTGACGGATTTGTCAGCCGGGACCTGGGCAAACAGGCCTGATCTCTTGGGCTGAAGTTACTGAAGACGCTTTGCAGGCACTTGAGCCTAGAAGCAGGCCTGGCTCAGCGCAGAGCCTCGGAAACTTAACGCGGGGTCGGTAGCTGCGAACTATGACGTTTAGAATGGACTGGCAGGGAGGTCCCCTGGGCAGCACAGGGAGCTCTGTCCGGTCTCTTGGGATAAAACACGGTGGAGGACGGTATGAGAAAAGAATGTGTACATACATGTGTTTTTGTGTATATATATATACAAAATTGACACAACATTGTAAATCAACTATACTTTAAAAAAAAGAAAAAAGGAAACGACATTGATGATGTTGAGATGAGAAGCTTTCAAAAACAAAAATGTCCCAGAAATACAAGCTTTGCTTCAGTTTCATCACATGAATCTCTGTTAGGGTTTTTATAAATTTAGCTCATGTTTGGGGGTGACTGGAAGCAACCACATTTCAACGCAATAATATTCCTTACTGACCGACTCCTTGCTCTAAGGAAGGGTCCGAGGCCCCTCCGTGGAACTTTCCGGCTTCACTTTAGATGAAAATTGAAACGCACATCATTTGCTGGGGACCAGAGGACTCTGGGGTGAAGGAGGCTGTCTGGGGACCTGGTCCCCGAAACCTCTTTGTGTAGCTTGGTTCCCTGCATTGGAGCCCAGGGCCGTTTACATAGGGTGGCTCTGTTCCCACACAGCTCCTTTGACGGCGGCGCATTTCAATTAAAAAAAAAATGCTTTTGAGGATCGCGAGACCTCCTCTGCAGCCGTGTCAAGGACTTCGCCACCGACTCTGCGCCCCCCCCCATCAGTAAGGGAAGGCCGAGCACCCTCGCAGCTCTGCGCCTGCGCGGAGCCTGAAGACCGCGTTTCCTGCTGGGTCCCGCTGAGAGGGGACAGGAGGGCTGGAGGCCGCAGGAGAGGGGCCAGCGCTTCTGCCCACGCCGGGGCTGCCGGCCAGCTGCGGTCCAGGCCGAGGGCCGGGCGCCCGTCAGGGGCCCCCCCTCCACGCCCTGCTGGCAGTGACTCTCCCTCCGGCCTGGGGGCGGGGGGCGGCCTGATCTTTCAGAAGCCCCCGGCGCTGCCTCCCTCCAGGTGCCGACCTACGCCTCCTCCCTGGACGGCCAGTGCTGTGCGGGCAGAGATCCCGCCGGGGGGTCCTGCCCGGGGGTGGGGCGGGCGGCTCCGGCAGGTGCACGGGGCGGGAGGGAGGGCGTCCTGGGATGGTGCCGACGCTGTGTCCCCGAGTCGCATCAGTCCCTGTGCCTGCCGCTCTCACCAGTCACGCCCAAGCACTGCCCACCTTGCCTGCCTTCCCGGGGGTGCCAGGCCAATATCCCGGCGTGTCCTTGCTACTCGTCATCACCCAGACGCTGCCCCGCCCCTCCCCAGGCTCTGCCGGGGCTCTGCCTCAGAGTTGGGGACCAACGTGGGGTCAAGGGCAGGAAGCAAAAGGTCCGCCTCAGAGATCAGCCCGGGCCGGGCCCGCCGAGCGTGAGCAAGGCAGAGCGGGCTGGGAGGAGGGCCGGGCGCAGGCACGGGGGAGGAACTGTGTCTGGGTGGGGAACGGCGGCCCCAGGCCAGGCCCGCACGGCCCAGCCCTGCTTGGGCTCTGCCGCTGCCCCAGGGGAGGCCCTAAGTATCCCTGCAAACCCCGGAGACCCGGAGAGAAGTGTAGGGGGGTCCGCGTGGGTTTAAATGTGCCCAGCACGGACGTCTGGCCCCGTCCCTCCGCCAGATGAGAGGCCTGGGGGTTGGCAGGGCCTGGGGTCATCACCCGTCAGGGGTTTACAGGTCCCACTGCCGCCCAGGCTCAGGGTCTCAAAGGGACGCGCGTACAGAGAGGCGCTGGGCGGTGCAGACGGCGCTCACCGGGGGGGCGGGATCCTGCACCTGCTGGGGGTCAGTTCCCAGCTTACAGCTTCCGGGCGAGACACGGAGCAGAAAGGTGATGGCTGTGGCGCCTGGAGAGGCCGCAGCGCGCCGGCCCGCAGCGGCCCGAGGAGCCGGGCCCCGGCCACGTCTGACGCGGATGCTGTGTGTCCCCCAGCGAGAGCCTGTGTCCCGGGCGCTGGGAGCCGTGGGCAGAGCTCTTGCTCACGGGACAGCTGATTCACCAGTTCCCGCAGCCGGGTGTTCCATTTCGAGCTGCGACAAAGAGCAGCCACTGATTACTGTGGGCAAGCGGGACAAACTGGATCACCTCAAACTGTCGGTGAACAGCGGTTTTTATAGGATCTGCTCCAAAGCGCGTTGTGAATCACCGCTGGTTCCAAGTGACGGGCCCCTGGCCACCAGGGCCCAGGGTGGGGGCCGAGGTGCGGCCTGCCGGCTCCTGGCCTCGTCTTGCGTCCAGCAAAGAGCGGGCACAGCGGGGCTCCGCACCCCAACGCTGGCGGCGCGGCGCTTCCGGGCCCGGCGGGATGAGCGTTTCTGACCTCTGACCCCACCGTCTCCGGGCATCTTTAAATAAAGCCCATGTTCAATTTCAGAGTCTTTCTCTTAATATCTAGACGGCTCTTCCTCAGTCTTCATCCATCTAATAAAACCGCAGAGGCGCAGCACTCCGGCTCAGAGCGGGGAAGCGGTGCTGAAGGCCGCCGAGCACGGAGGGGTTAAGCGGCCGCCCGGCCGCAATTTCTCCATCAGCCTCAGGAAGCCTCAGGTCAACTCTGCTCATAAAAGTCTGCACAAATATTTCTTTTTCTATCAGAGGAATTCTAATTCTGCACACAGACCAGGGCCACTCAGATTATTACACATTATTAAAAATTAATTTAAAAAATGGTCTGGTTCTCGCATGGTGCTGTAGAGATGGGTGTCCAAGTTTGAAATTATAGCAGGAAAAAAATGGAAGGAAAATCTGTACGTTGTGCGGGCAAAATAAACCCTAGCAAACGGTTCCTTTTGTTCTGACAATCGATAGTCACGGCTTCGCGCTCTCTTTACCGTAATGATGAAGTTATTACAACTGACCTTAAAACGCAGCAATGGCAGCACTTTTCATCCATCGCCCAGCCCTCGGAGGGTTTCTGAGCGAGTCAGACTCGTCCCCTGGGTGGGGGAGTCCCCATCGGGCCAGAAGTTGCCGTCACGCTGGTCGGGCTGACAAGGGTTTACTGAGGCCCCTGAGGACACCCCGTGGCGGCCAGCTGCGGTCACTCTCCCTGGTACTGATTTTAGCTTTTCCCCAGAGGACGGCTGTGGGCCCCACTGATTAAGAGCACGGATGCCGAGGGATTTTCTTCTGTGGCGCAGAGGAAATGAATCTGACTAGCATCCACGGATGCAGGTTCAATCCCTGGCCTTGCTCAGTGAGTCGAGGATCTGGTGTTGCTGTGAGCTGTGCTGTAGGTCACAGATGCGGCTCGGATCTGGTGTTGCTGTGGCTGTGGTGTAGGCCAGCAGATGCAGCTGCTGTTCGACCCTTAGCCTGGGAACTTCCATATCCTGCAGGTGCAGCCCTTAAAAAAAAAAAAAACCTGAAAGATAAGGAGATGATGTGACCTGCTCACCGCGAGTCCAGGACTATGCCGCCGAGAAGGACATAGACACGGGCAGAGCCTTGACTGTGACAGATGTGGGCAGGAATTCACTTAGTGTCATTTTCACAGCAAAAAATTAAAATTACTTAATGTCTGATAGTACGTTAATTGTAGTCCTTAACCACAATGGGACTTTTATAAACTTAAACACTATTTGACTCCATGGGGCAGTAATAAAAATATACAATTAGATTAAATGCACGCAGAATAATCTCTAACGTGCTTTAAATACATAAATGCGATGCCTTGAAAATAGCTGGGGAGGCAGCAAAATACCTCAGGCCGGGACGTGTGGCTCCCTGGGGAGAGTACTCGGGGGTTACTTCATTCCTAAGCCTCGATTTCTGCTTATAAAGTGGAGGTTAGAACCAGCAACTACCTCCCAGAATTGCGGGCCGGACCGCAGTCACATCTTCAGCTCTGGCGCCACAGGCCCCAGGCCCGACCTAACTCCGCAGCTGTAACTGGAAGGCAGCCACAGGCAGCCCACAAGCAAACGTGGTGACGGGGCCAAGAAAACTTATTTAGGGGCATTCGAATTTGAATTTCGATGAATTTTTGCATGCCGCGGAACAGTCTTATTTTGACTTTTTTTTCCAGCCACTTGAAAACAAACAATCATTCCTCGCTTGGGGCCGCACAAACGCAGACACAGCCTGGACTGGTCCGGGGGCACTGTGGTTCGTTGGCCCCGACTTAGAATGTTGCCTGGAATTTGTATTAGTTACCAAAATTATTTCATCGTCATTTGAAAAAAGGGAAGAAAATGCAACACAACCCTTGATAGCCTCTCGTTGTGGCTAATTTTAACTTTCTAGTGGATTCTCCAATTTTTCTAAATGAAATGTCACGTGGAGTCATTTTATAATTTTAAAAAGTAAGCTTTAAAGTCGTGTAAACCAAGAACATCAAGATCTCTGCAAGAAAAGCAGAAAAAGAAAGCAACCAGAATCCCCGAGACCGCTTCGCCGCAGTGCGGTGGTGCCGAGCGGCCTGGAGCGGACGGAAAAGAGCTCAGAGACCAAAAGCAAACACCGGAGGAGGAGTCGCAGAGAGCCGCGCTTCCTCCAGTGGTTGAAGAAAAAATATTTATCCTGCTGGTCGACCTCGTCCTGGGAGCACGGGGCGGGGAGGCCGGGCCTGGAGCCACGCCGCGATCTCGATGAAGGGTCAGAGCTTGCGTTCGCCAGGGAGAGCCCTCGTTGCTGGAGGATGTGGATGAATGTCTATAAAAGAAGCAGGTTTGAGATGAACACCTTTTTTGTTTTTTATTTTTTTTTAATTGTTTCTGATTGAAAAGCCTGAATGTCCGAATCTGAGCTTTCCTCTCAACTGGCTTCCCAGGATGTGTGACTCCACCGAGTGGATACGCCTGGTACCGGGGCTGTCCTGCAGCCTTGCTGGTGTTAACGGCCCGGATCTATTTTCACAAGAAGAGTTCAGAGGTGATCAAACTCTCCTTTTATTTTTTTCTGGTTAACTGAAAGGGTGCGGCAGACCCCGGAGGGTCGAGGCTACGGTCATGGAAGAGCTTTTGAATCTCAGTCTGCTCTCAGAAAAGGACGGGGCAGCTAGAGAGCAAATTAAAAACACATGAGCAGCTTGTACAACAAAACTAGGGGGCATGGCACCCATGAACCCCAAATGCCTGTAGCCGAGGCCGAGCCTGCAGTTCCCACGAGACCCGCTGGCTGTGAGCGCCCACGTGGAGGAAAGCCGAGGGCAGAGCAGGGCGTCTGGGACCTGCAAAAGGAAACACAGGCCCCGGCAGGTGCTCCGGGAAAGCCATGCAGGCTGTCTGAAGGAGGAAGCAGAGGCCGGTCTGCCCACTCGAGGGGACGAGGGGACAAGGCCCGTCCAGCGCCTCCTGGCCTCCACCCAGGACGGGGGGCTTCTGAGGAGATGGGAGGAAGATGAGCAGGACAGACAGGGAGGGGAGGAAGCGAGTGTCAGGGGACAGGGCGGCAGGGCTGGTTCTGCGCTGAAGAAAGGCGAGAGCTCAGGGAACCCCCAGGAAACAGAACCACCTTGAGCCGGGAGCTCAGCTACACATGAGCAACAAAAAGGCGCCAAACCCCCAGCAGGCTTTCATAGGAGAAGGAGGAGGGACGGAGTCAGGCCCTGAAGGCAGGACGCAGGGCAGGGCGGCGGCAGATCGGACTCCAGACGGGCGCTCAGAGTAAGCGCGCTGGGAAATGGTGCAAGACAGGGAAAAACAGCAGCCTAAACCGAAATCAGAGACACACGGAAATGAGATGAAGAAAAAGATAGGAAGTATTCAGAAGGAAAGAATCAGAAATAAACAATGAACTAAAACATAAAGGTGAATGAAATGGAACACAGAAGTGAGGTAAGTTTTACTAACAAAGTTGAGGTCAGAGGATTTGAAAGGGACAAATACTGAAGTTACGCAAAGAAAATTCAACCTATAAATAGCAAGTGCCTGGGGAAAGAAATGCTAAAGTGAGAGGAGATGGGACCAACTACTAAAAAGCGTAACTCAGGAAAGTGTTCTGAAATTACAAATGAAACGTACTTGAAACTACAGATTCAAAAAACACTTGAAACTACAGATTCAAAAAGCACAGCGTGTATCTGAGAATTTGGACTCAAATGGCCACTGCCAAGCCATGTTTTAGTACATTTGCTGAGCTTAACGAAGGAAAGAACAAAAACCCCTCTTGGGCCCAGGGAAAAATGGTAAGTAATTCATAAAGGAGCGAAATTATATGGTCTTCACACTTGTGAACAACACGTGATGCCAGGAGCAAAGAGGGCATCTGACGGAGCTAGAAAGAGAAACCACGAGCTGATGATTTTGTGGCCAAGGAGATTTTGTTAATTTCTCATTGTCTGTTGCAAAATCCTGAAGAATATTCTGCTTCTGAGCCCTTTCTGAGAAATCTAGAGAACAACAGCCACCACCCACCCCCACCCCAGGAGCTTCCATTTAGGACTCTGCTGGGTGGTGGCAATGTCGGCATGGAGCAGAAGCCAGGTCACAGCTGGCAGGGGACACAGCTGCTCAGCGCCTTCCTCACCGGCTCCAGCGCCGCGTCCCGCCCGGGCACTGTCACCCACAGCCTGCGGCCGGCCAGCCTTAACGTGGGGCAGAGTAAGTAACTGGGAGATTCTCATTACACGTGTCCTCCGTGTCTGAGCAGGAGGGTTTCCAGGGTAGCCAGTAAGAGGACACAGCAGAGGCAAGCAGACCTTCCCAGGGTCTGAGTCTGGGCTGGCTGTGTCAGCGTGAGCTCCAGAGGTGACCTGTCCTCTACGTAAACATAATGACGCTGCCCTCCGAGAGGCTTGGGGCGGCTGCAGCCCCGGCGACGGTGGTTCCGAAGTGCCCGGTCCTGCCACGAGGGGCCCCGGCTTCCTGGGAGAGTCTGAGGCCTGGGGCAGGAAACGCACGGGGAGCCTGGCACACACTGTGTGGCCGCCGGCACGGCCCCTGGCCAGGTGAGAAGGATGCAGGGGCCGGTCAGCCCCGCTGGCCCGGCCGAGGATGGGCCCTCCGAGCTTGGAAAAGCCGTTTCTCTAACGGCTCAAATCCAGGAACAAAGAGATGACGTTCAGCGGGTGGTGGGGGACTGATTCATGATCTCGAAAACTCCCGAGTAGAGGATGGCGCCCTGCTGCTCGGCCTGCCTGCCCTACAGCTCGTGTCCCGGGAAGCGCGCACTGTCTGGACAAGCCTGAATTTATTCCAGTGAAAATGTGAGAAAGTCTCAGGGAACAAGAATAGGCTTCCAGGAGCAGGCCTTCTACCCGAGGGATGCTGGCGTGGGCGGGGCTGCTGCGGCGGGAGGGGCTTCCGTGGTGGGTGGGGCTTCTGCAGTGGGCGGGGCTGCTGCGGCGGGAGGGGCTTCCGTGGTGGGTGGGGCTTCT
>PVHT020000009.1:23655386-23702347 GCA_004024745.2 Catagonus wagneri | reverse complement strand
GCGTGGCCAGCGCAGAGGGAGCTGGTGGTGGTCCTGGCGGAGACGTGCAGACCGCCAGGACTGGAGGACGCGGGGCGGCAAACCCACGCGCGGCCCAGAGTTCACGTGGGGAAGACCAACCGCGTTTCTCAACAGCTGGAGGTCTTGCGTGCTTCCTTTGAGGTGTCATGACTCAACGCCTAGGCACTTAATGATTTAAAGGGTCATTTGTATTTCGTTGTTTGTGACCTTTTCCTGTTTAGCTCTTGGGTTTTTAATCTGTTCCTTCCTAATACCCAGGGACGTGTGTGTAAGATGGATTAACCCTTGTCTTTCGTAGGAAGTTAAAAGAAAAAAAGAACTTTTCTCAATTTGTCATTTGAGTTTGTTTCTGATGTTTGTGCATTTTGATTTCTTGGCCATGCAGAAGTTTATCCTGGGGGAGTTGATACGGAAATATTCAGGTGGTTGGGTGTAGGCCTCGGAAGCTCTCCACGTGTCCACTGTCAAGCACCGCTTGTGGCTGTCCCACTAAAATGTGTCCCTGCCTGTAGTGTCCCCTGGCACGGAGGAGCATCTACCCCACCTGGGCTCCTGGAACCTCTCGGAGCCCTGGACGTCCAAGGCCACACACCCGACGGTCCAAGCTGCACTTTCCCTCTCTTGCTGGGACGTGCTGCCCTCAGGGCCTGCTCTGCTGCCCCTGGCGCCTTTAAGAGCACCTCAGGGTGCGCAGGTCTGGTCTCTCTCCACAGGGGGTGTAGTTTGGGGCATTTCTGTCTAATTTTGTGCTTCTCGTTGGAGCGTCTTTCGAAGCAGAAAGGGCGACACCCAGAGCACAGCTGCTGCCGCACCCCACCAAAACCAACCCCAGAGTCTGCACTGGTAATGCTGTCAGATTATAAGTTCAAAATATTTTTTCCAGTTTTCACTGTACTTTTGTTTTCAACATTGGCTACTTAGAGGTACATTTTTAATTTAAAAATTTGTGGAATAACCTTTTCATTATCTTTTGGTTATTGATCTCTGGCCACTACAGTAAGACGACACACCCCACATGACTCCAGGCCTTTGGCCTGTGCTGGGACTTGTTTATGGCCCAATATTTTGTCAATTTAAGAAATCTATTCTTGAAAAGAATGCACATATGCAGTGATGGGTACAGTGTCCATGTTGCCATCAATTAAATGTTTTAACCATATTTTTAAGCACTTCTCCATGGTGAATTTTTGTTGACTGCATCCATCACTAAGAGTGGGGTGTTAGCTATTAAAATCTTCCAGTAAGCTTGTGGATTCATGTGTTTCTTCATATATTTGCCAGATTTTCCATCATAAATCTTGAGCTCGTGTTATGTGGTACATATTTATGACCGCTAGCATATTGTCCTGATAAACTGAAATTTTTATTACTATGAAGTGAACATCTTTATATTTACAAATGCTTGTTACCGTAGAATTCTGATATTATTATATGTATTGTGGCTACTATAAAGAGAACAGTTTCAGAGTTCCCACTGTGGTGCAGTGGAAATGAATCTGACTAGTACCCATGAGGATGCAGGTTCGATCCCTGGCCTCGCTCGGTGGTTTAAGGATCCCGCATTGCCGTGAGCTGTGGTGTAGGTCACCGGTGCAGCCTGGATCCCGCGTTGCTGTGGCTGTGGCGCAGGCCGGCACCTGTAGCCCATCTGATCCCTCGCCTGGGACTTCCATAGGCTGAACATGCGGCCCTAAAAAAAAAGAAAAGGAAAAGAAAAAAAAAAGAACAGTTTCTTTTGGTATTTATGAGAAATGCTACTTCCAAACCCATTTTTCTTCCAATGTTACTTCCAGTTCCATTTTTTAACTCTGACATATTTTACTTGTTTGCTTTTTTTAAACTTTAAGAGATCAATTGATCTCTTCACCTTTGCTGCTGTTACTCATTATTTTTCTTCAAAGCTGCTCCCGTGGAACACACTGGCCTGTTTTCATGTTCCCTGTCTTTTCCTTTTCTTCTTTGGAATATAGTGACATCTTTATCATTTTATTTTCTCCACTTTTTTTCCTATTCTTTAATTTTAAAATTTCTACTTTTCTATTCTAGGAAATCACATTAGCCATATATAACATAACAAAGGTGTAAGGTTAATCAGCACTTTTATTTTTTTCTCCCAGATTGTGTACACAGCTTAGACATTTTCATTCCATGAGTATTTGATTTTATATATTTTTAAACCCTGAAGACTGGGTAACAATGTAGGAATTTTTTTTTTTCTAGCAAGAAGTGCATTGAATCAAAGTAAAAATGGTGGTGTTTGATCAGGTGCCTTAGGACTACGCACAGAGTGGCAGAGATGCGAGTTCTCCCTTTCTCCCGGGCTGTGTGGTTGTGTTTCTGAGTCCGTGGGTTGAATGTGGGCATGAAGCCCCAGTGGGCCTGGCCCAGCGCTGCCCTGACAGAGCGGCCCCTCAGAAGGGACGGCTGGCGAGGGTCCATGTGCGCCAAGAGAGGGCTGGGCTTTCCCAGAATTAACCTTCACCTCGAACCTGATGTATATCGCAGCACAGTAAAGCAGGCCTGCTCGTTCGAAGCCCACCAGTCCAACAGTCACCAAAGCGGGGGTTTAGAACCTAGACCGCCAGGAGTTCCCGCTGGGATCTGGTGTTGCCTCCGCTGTGGCTCGGATTTGATCCCTGGCCTGAGAACTTCGTATGCCGTGGGTGAGGCTGAGCAAACAAACAAACAAGCTAAAACGAACACCAAGAAACTTAGACCCACCAAACGCGGTTTTTCAGAGACCATCCTTTTATCGCTGGCGCTGTTTAGATGTGTGCATGGCAAAAATGGGTGTCTGTGACCTTCGGGTTGTTTTTAAGTCTGTCCTGACGAGGCCCCTCATTCCTGCCCCAAGGTGGGCCATCACACCTTGACCTGCCCTCGGGTAGACCAGTGACTGCTGCCCGCTTGCTGGGGGCAGGCCACGCTGCCACGCGGGACGCTGCCTTGCGGGACGCTGCCACGCGGGACGCTGCCCTCGCCCCGTCGTAACCACGGTACAGGAAAGAGGATGAGGCACCGAGGTCAGTCACGCGGGGCCCAAGCCAGGCAGTTCCCTAGGCTCCCGCCCCCATTCTTAGGGAAGGAACCCGGTCACTGGGGCCCGAACGCGCATGTGCCGCCTGGATTCTGGGGCCAAAGGCAGGAACCCAAGGATGTCCTTTTCTGACGCATTTTCATTCTGGTCCCGCAGGAGGGTCTGTCACAGGAAAATGCGGGGAAGGCACACTGATAATTCCATGTTCTGATCACTTAGAGAAACTCTGAGTTAAAAACGTAGCTTTAGAGAATCGAAGCCCTGAGCTCTTCTCGTGTTCATTTCACGTGCGAGAATAGGGTGCTTTTGAAGGAAAATTCAAATCTGTCTTAAAGGAATTCTGAAGTAACTCACCGAAGAAAACTTGTAAAACAGAAGGAAACGGAAAGAAAAAAGAACTCAAAATATCACAGCAACTGTCGCTGCGGAAAGGCCAAGGTCTCAGTGGAGGTCTCCCGCAGTCCAGGCTCGGCTCCCCTGTGCCTGGTCAGACCGACCCGCGGGGGCTTCTCGGCCACCAGGGGTCACAGAGTCCCTGAGACCAGTCAGCGCGCCTCACACCCGAGGCTCGCAGGACAGCAGAGGTCACCTCGTGGACACGGACTCAACCGCAAACATGCATCCCCCCCCCACTTTTTTTTTAGCTGAAATAAAAGAAATACATCAGGGCTGCTTCGTATCAATGCTATTTACATGCGGAGGGTCTCTCCAGTTCAAGACAGCAGGTAAAGAACCTGACCAGCATCCACGAGGACGCGGGTTCCACCCCTGGCCTCGCTCAGTGGGTTAAGGATCTGGCGGTGCTGGCTGCTGTGCAGGCCGGCCCTAAGCTCCGATCTGACCAGCTGTGAGCTTTACCTGCCCGAGCTGGGCTGGGGCCCAAGGGGAGGGAAGGGTTCTTAGCAGGGGGTGGGGCGCTGTCCCTTCAGGAGGCCGCTCTGGGGCCGGGAACGGGGTGTTTAACCAGGCCTGACCTTCCCGGATTTATGCCCACCTGGGGGGCGAAGTGCCCTCTCCAGCCCCTTAGACCAGCTAAGGGGAGACGGAAGAAATCAAAGAGCACCGGAAACACTGTGAAGCTGCCCCAGGGGTCCCACGGCCCCCGCAGGCCGAGCCCCCCCGCCCCCAGGCTGCGGGCTCCGAGCAGAACAGGACAGATGGGGGGGTGCGGGCGCTGCCGGCACCGACCGTATTCAACAAGGAAGACGCTTCTTACCGATGGAAAGTTCACAGCCCTGACTTCGTTTTTCAGCAAATAGTCTTGTTTGGCAGTTTTATCGGATACTCGTCAGAAGCATTAAAATGTTCCTGCTTTTACGTGTCTTTTTTAAATTCTTCCCTGAATTAGAGTGCAAGTCACTTCCATTTTTCCAGGGGCACTTAGGAGCAGATACTATCAGAAATATTACCTAGACTTCCCCCATACATTAGGAAAGGCTAGGCCCACTTTCCATAAATGGCTGAAATAGGGTTTTTTACCTCTCGGCTGAAGGGAAACGCAGGAAAATAGATGTGGTTATTGACAGAAGATTGCTTTAGCTTTGCTTAAGTCGTGGGTACGTGCGCCCATGTAAGTGACTTAATGAATCGTCGTTTTGGAATCGGTTTATGGAGTGGGGGAGCGCTGACCTGGAACAGCCTCCGACGCTGCCTCGGCCTCCCCCGGGGACCGCCAGGGGCCTCGCGCACCGCTTCGGCCTCCTTTGTTTGTGACAGGCGTTTACGCCTGGAAAGTAGGAACAGGGGTTGTCTCTGGGCGCCCCCAGCTGCGGAGCTGGCGGGGAGATGAGGCTAAAGGACGCTGCGGTGGGGGGCGCGGAGGTGGTCCCCACCCCCGGGTCCCCGCGGCGCTTGCAGGGCAGACCGGGTCCGGGAGTGACTTTGGGTTCTGTCTGGGGCAGAGAGCCGGCTTCGGACCAGGACTCAGAGCCGCCCCGAGCCCAGGGCAGCCAGCGGCCCTCAGCCCTGTGGGTGGGTCTCTGCCTGGGGTGCTCATTATCTTTGCGGACCTGGGG
Organism: Catagonus wagneri; assembly: GCA_004024745.2. Taxonomy (NCBI): domain Eukaryota; kingdom Metazoa; phylum Chordata; class Mammalia; order Artiodactyla; family Tayassuidae; genus Catagonus; species Catagonus wagneri. Next base: position 23,697,274 of record PVHT020000009.1, on the reverse strand, counting down.
CTCCACCCCCGGACATGTACCCTCGGGGAGATTTTCTAGGGCCAGGGCCAGGGCCAGGTATTCGCAGTGACTGTGACACCCGCTAACGTTCGAGAACTGCTCCCAGCTCCACCTCCCGACGTGAATTGAGGGGGAGCCCACATTCCAGATGCAGCCAGCACCGGGTCCTGAGATGGACCTGGGGGTCACCACTGGGAAAGCACCCCCGCCCTGGCAGCCCCTCCTTCTGCTCGAGGGCCCACCTCGGAGCCCCGCTCTCTGTCCCGCTGTCTCTGTCCCTCTCTCCTGAGCGACGGGAGAGTTTCTTGAATCTACTGAAGATGAATCTCAACTGAGCCCTTATCGGCGCTCTGTGCTCTGGACCCATCAATTATTCACGGGCCAGCTCACGTCGCCAGCTGTCTGAGTGGATTTGTCGACTGCTCCTTTCAGTTCTTTCACTTACCGTGATTATCGATCCAATTGGCCGATCAAACGTAATCAGCCATGTTTGTAACTGTTTTCTAGTCTTTGCCAAAAGTTTGTCCTTCCGCCTTCTCTGGATTTAATTGAGAATTCCGCACGATTCTCTTTTAACTTCTGCCTCAGCGCATCAGTTCAACTTCTTTTCCCGATGTGGGGGTTGCCTTGAAGTTCGCAATACACATTTTAAACAAGCCGAAGTCCACCCACGAACAAGGCTCTCTGCCTCGTGTGTAGTAGCGCGGGTAACTCTGGGCAGAGACATCATCATGCCACCCCCTCCCTGTGACACACTGTCCTTTGTTTACTTGTCCAAGTTCTGAAATCAGCCCGAAACCGGAGCGCCTCTGTCTCGAACCCAGCCAGACCCGGCCTGGGGCCTGAACTCACGGTTTTCTAATTAGAATCGCTCACCCCGTGTCTGGACGCACTGAGCTCAGGTTCTGTGTCTCGGCACAGAAGGAATTCAGCGGGAGGCAAAGCGATAGACGAGAACTGGGTTTGTTAAGATAGGACGCTTGGGAGCGAGGCAGGCAGGTGGCTGCAGTGTCATCCTCCGAGGGACCGCGGGCCGGAAACGCCCGCCTCTTCCTCCTGCCTGGAGGGGACGTGAGGCTGGCGCCACTAGCTCCGCGTTCACATCGGGTAAGAGAGAACTCGACCCTATGAGGTCAGCCCGGGACTGTCCTGGTGCTTATTCACCAGCAGAAGCGGGCGTAACAGGTGCGATGATACACGGACCCATCTCAGGTTTCCACCTAATGAGGGTCTCCCACTCTGCAGTGTCATCTTGCCCTCAATTCCTGTCCTTGGGTTAAAGATCATCATCTCGCTGAACTTGAAGGCAGGCCTCGTTTTATCTCCCACTTAACGACCTGAGGCCTAGCTCGTGATTTTAGTTATGGTCTTATGGTTCAGCAGATCTGCCTGGTTCCGTGACATTCTGATAGCTTTCTTGAGTCATCATTAATTTACAGTGGCCTCCCGAGGTCCCCTAGGGTTCCCTCTCTGTCTGTGGTCCCCTCCTGGGACCCCTAGCCTGCTCCATCTCTGTCACCTTTGACCTTTACTCATTTCCTCTGACTCCCTTCCTTTACGTCTCTTCAGGTTTCCGACTTAGTCCATCTTCCTTTTCCCCAAAGCAGCTCTTTTATTGTTTTTTGCATTTCTTTGATCATATCTTGAAAAATCCTCTCATATTTTCTCTGAGAAAGTCGACATTTTTTCCCTCATGTCAGCAGGTTCATTTTCTTGATTATAGAATTAGAGGCTGTTGGAGTGTTTTGCTTTTAACGATGTGTATTTTTCTGCACTTACTCGTCACTCCCGCGCCTCACATGCCCCCTGTGGTGTGGTGTCTGGTACGACCCTTCTGTAGATGCCTTTCCCCCAGGCTTCTTTCAAGATTTTCTTTGTGAAACATGATGCACCTACACATCCTTGTATTTATTCTGCTTCGTGGTTTTGGAGTGTCCGGGATCTGTGGTTTGGTGTCTGCCATTAACGGTAGAATGTCTTGGCTGCTATTATTCTTATTCTTATTCTTATTCTTATTCTTATTCTTATTCTTATTCACATTCTCATTCTCATTCTCATTCTCATTCTTATTCTCCATTCTCTCTGTTCTCCTCCTGGTACCGCAGTCACCCACGCTACACGTTTAGAGACTCTTCTTTAGTTTCCGGTGTGTTTTGTGTGTGTGGTTTTGCGTCCCTTTCTTTTTCCTTTTTCATTTCTGTTCGAGAAGTTTCTTCCTCTCTCAGTTTCACCGATTCCTTCCTCAGCCCATACGCGGGTGAGCTGTTTTCATTTCTCTTACAATATTTTGGATTTCTGGCATTTTCTTTTGGGTTTTTCTTACCCCCTTGTTGAGGGTGCTTTCTGCCTTTCCCGTTGGAGTTCTCGAAACGGAGCCGGGCTCTGCGAGGCTCCTGGTCAGGGCCACACACGGCAACATCCCGGAGCTCCTCTGCAGACCTAAAACCCCCGCCAGGGGAAGATGCCTTTATTCCGGCCACAAGGTCACAGTCTGATGACCTGAGAACCACAGCTGCCGTCAGCAGGCCCCCGAGGCCATATGCAAGCCCAGCACACACACACCAGATCCTTATCACCAGCCCGCCCTTGAACCCTTGTCATAAACTCACCACACCCTCCATGGAGGACACAGTTTTTGGAAGCATGAACCTGCCGTGTCCCTCTTTGCCTGGCAGGGAAATAAAGGCATTTTTTTCTCCTCCGTCCAGAACTGCCCCCGAGATTCAGTTCAGCGCTGGTGCAGAGAGGCCGGGCTCCGGCAGACTCCGAGGCCGTCACGAGCCGTCGTTTAAAGTCCCCGCCTGCCGAGTCCGCTGTTTACCTTGGATCTAACTCTGGTCCTGAGGCTTGATTCCTCCTTTCAGTCTACACGGGCTTTCGCCTTCGGGAAACCCTTCCGATCTTTGGTTTTGCGCCAGGCACGTTCTGTTCCGCCCGGGGAGGCGGCCGCTAGAGCGAGCCTTTCCGCCCGCGCGGCTGGAGCTGGTCCGTGTGCCGGGCGGCCGGCAGCCGTGCGAACCGGGCTCACGGTCACCCGCTCCCGGCCGGCGCTCCTCCGCAGAGAACCGCAGCCCCTGCGGGGCGGGGCCGGGGGCGCGATGCGGTGCAGCAGGCGCAGGCGGTTGTAAAGCCCCGACGAGGGACGGTAGATAAAGAGGGGAGCCTAGGGGACGCTGGCAGATCTCCGCATGTTAATGACCGCTGAAGAAAGCCATCGGGAGTGGCAGGCTGGCTTGACAAGCGGAGGCACGAGATTTGCCCCAGGTCGTGGGTGGGGCTGGGGCGAGGCCAAGTTCAGGTTCAGGTTCAGACCCAGGGCGGGAGCTGAGGCCCGCCTTCCGCTGATCTGAATACACACCACGGTTCCTCGGCAGATTCATGTCCCCTGAGCCACACGGGAACTGCTTGAATTTCTCTTCCAAGTGCGACCTCGTTTTGCTCACAGAGATTTACATGTTCAGTGGAGAACAGGCTCCCCGGGCAGCTGCTGCCGGAGGCCTTGAGGTGGGACCCGCAAGACGGCCGCTGGAGAGTCCCTGTGGCCCTCCAGACACGTCCGAAAGGTCACGGGGCATCAGCTCGGACTTCGCATTAGTGCCTGTCATGGATCAGCCGGTTATGAGCCCACCTAGTGCACATGAGGACGCAGGTTCAATCCCTGGCCTCGCTCAGTGGGTTGAGGATCCTGTGTTGCCGTGGCTGTGGTGTAGGTTGCAGACACGGCTTGGATCTGGCGTTTCTGTGGCTGTGGTGTAGGCTGGTGGCTACAGTTCCGATTAGACCCCTAGCCTGGGAACCTCCATAAGCCGTGGGTGTGGCCCTAAAAGGACAAAACAAAACAAAACAGAATTTTCCTTCTTAAAAAATGACAATAAACTATCAACAACGAAGCCAAACCGGCCCGTGCCCTTAGCCTTTCTGGTGAGCAGTATTCGAAAACGCTGATGAGGAGACCCCGGATGCTCAAACGAAGCCCCTGCTGGGAAATACCTGAGCAGGGGGACGCAGAGAGTACACAGACGAAGGTGACACCCAAGACAGGCGTCTGTCACTGAGGGGACCCACCAAGAGCAGCACCCCAGGGACTCATATACCAGGTCCCCTGCCCGGGGTCTGCGACAGAATCAAAGTTCTCCCGGGCACCGCGGTCCCTCTGCTGTTTGCACCCTCCCCTCCCCCACAGCCCCTCCCCCCAGTAACTGCTCAGCTGCACTGTCATCTCCCTAAGGACGACATTTTGGGTTTTTTTTTTCTGGGGCCGCGCCTGCACCCCAGGGTCCCTCTGGCTGGAGAAAATAGAGTTTGGAAGCCTGCGTCCTGCTTTCTGCTAAACTTGGAACTGCTGCTGATGAGCTCACAGCAAATAAACCTCAGCAACAAGTGAGATAATTAGCGAAATAAATGTGTGCTTAAGTATTAATGAAATAAATATTTAGCAGGTTATTTGGAATCTTTGTGAAATGCTCAAATGTTTAAAAAATAATGAGAGGTTTATTAAAACTTTAAACCATGACTCAGTATAAGAGCTTTCACAAGGTACCTTTCTTCCAAAATTCAGAAAATAAGGGGTTTGTTTTCTAAAGGGGAGGGGAGGGGACTTCGTGGCGGGGGGCGGCCGGGGCCCAGCGGGCGGAGAACCCCGGGACCTGTCTGGCAGGGCCTGGTCCCCATACGGAAACCCCCCAGCTGCAGAAGCGGGGATCTAGAACCAGGAATAAGGGCCGCTCGGGACCACAGGGTCGGAAAGGACCCCAACCGCAGCACAACACGGCAGAAGTGGCCCCGAGGAGCTGCCCTGCCACGAAGCGGGGGACCCTCAGCACCCTGCCGAGGGCCCGGGCAGCCGCCTCTGCCAGCGCCGGGCCCGGGAAGCAGCAGCCAGCGTGCGGGGCGGGGTGGGGGGACCCTGAGGCCCGGGCTGAGGATCCGCTCAGACAAGGGAAGCAGGCAGACGCCCCCGGCCACTGCTGCCCGCTGAGGCCGAGTCGGCCTTGGCCCCGGCCGCCTAGACGCGGCTCCTCGCAGAGTCTGGCAGAGCCGGGGGTTGGGGGGCAGGCCCTGTGGCTAGTGCCTGGGGGCCCCCGGGAACCGCGCCTGCAGCCAGTGCTCCCGCGGGGGAGCTCGCAGGCCCCCTGAACCGAGAAGGGCCTCTGCACCCCGGCACTGCGTCCAGTTCACGTCCCCGCCGTGACCCTCCCGGAAGCCAGGGTGGTGCCCGGGGCTGACCGGCAGCCCGGTCTGCGAGGCCGCCGCGGTCTGAGCCGGGCGCTGAGCCCCTTCGTCTGCGCAGGACGCCCCCTTCCCAGGGCCGGGGCCACGGGGGCCGGCGAGCTGCTCGGATGGGACCCCCTCCAGCTCTGAGAGGCCAGCTCCCCGGGGGCCCTGCTGCTCAGGCGAGACCCTCGTGCCTGTTCCCGCTGCCTTGGGGCCTCACTCCCCGTCCCAGGCCCCTGGGAGAACCGGAGAGCCCAGGCTTCTCAGAGGCTTGACAACCGCCTTTGCCGGTCGCAGATGGCACACGTGGTTACCATGGCTGATGGCCTGGCTGCTGTCGCCGTACTGGACAGAAACATGCAAGTGCCCAGGCGCACACGTGCACGCAGACGCACCAGGCCACACACGCACACACACACACACCTGGGCACACACAGGCACTTGCACGCACGCAGACAGGCAGGCACCATGCGCACACACGCACACACACTACCCCTCGTGGTTTCACTTATTCAGAAGTTGTGCTCTGCTGATGTGTACGCGTTCTTTTCTCCCTTTTTCTCCCTTTCCTTTCTCTCTCTCTCTCTCTGCTTTGTGGGGGGGTGGGCACGAGGGGTTCCCGTTGATTTAAAACCTGGAAGGCGAGGGATAGCCCGAAGGCGCGCCGCGCCTCCCCGACGCCCAGCCGCGTCAGGAAAGCCTCGTCCAGCAGCTTAACTTTTAAAGAATGGATTCTGTGGGTTATAAGAGTATGATTTTTTTTTTGTCTGGGGAAAAGTCGTCGCGGCAACATGTGTCGGTCACGCTGGCAGGAAACCTCCAGACAAGACTTTTGAAAGGACTCCCATTTTCCCATCTTAAAAAAAAAATCCGAGAGAAAACAGCGCGAGAGGATGAAAAGTGGCATTCACGGCCGTAACCTTCAGCGTCCCCACTCACCTGGAGCGCGCCGCTACCCAGAATGCACTAAGTGGATGATTAAAAAGAAATGGGGGTTTAACCGCGGGTAAGCGCGGGGTCCCCAGAGCTTTACGGAGCATTGAACCATGCGTCTACAGCTGTCTCCACACAAGCCCGACATTCTTTATTTATTTGTTATGAAATATTTATGGGTGTTATGAAAGGTTTAAAATAATGTGTCTGCCGCCCCCTTCGCCCCCACCTTGCCCACGCTCGGCTTCTAATGCATAAATCATTCGGGGCGCCGGACAGGGGGCTCTCACGTTAGGTGGGGGTATCTGCTGTATCACGTTTTTTCTGCCTGAGAGAAAATATCATTCCTAGTAATTTTCTACACTTATACAATCGGCGTTGACAGTAAATAATTGATGTATGAATTTAGGACTAAACTCCAACACAATATGACTTTATGTCAAGGGTTACTCCCAGCAGATTTTGAGCTAAATCATCTTGCAAAATGGGTTCTTTCAGTGGGAGAAAAAAAGCTTTTTGAAATTATTTTAATGGAAAACGAGACCTCCGTGCAGCTCTTCTTTTGATGAGGTCTTGCTTTGCATGGCTGGTAATAAAACTGGGCAATCTACCCATTATGAGATTGGAAATGTTTCATTTGCGGTCACAAATGGATTTTTTTTTTTTAAGACTGACGCAGCTGTTTTTATTCTGTTCATCCTTTTTTCTTGTCCTTCTTTCCTCTCCTTTTTTTGGGGTGCGTGCGTGTGTTGTCAGTGTGATGGCGTTTGTATGTGGTAGGCTGCCCTCTGCTTTTCATCCTAGTATATCTTTCATAGAAAGTACAATTACGATTTAAATGACAAGCTGGATATATTTGCAAGTGAAAGACATGTTAACTCGCAGAAAGGCTTTGGGTAAAGGGCTACATGGTCTCTCCCTTTCCTGCAAAATTAAAATCCTTTTCATCATGAAAAGAAAGAGGTTGCCTCAGACCGGGAGGGGGAAAACGGGGCTAGGGGAGAGAACCCTTTCACGGGAGCGTCGGAAGAGAAACGCTTTATGTCTTCACAGCTCCTGCTGATGTCCAGACAAGAAGATCAAAGAAAGCAAATCAGGTGAGTGACCCAGACGGAGCTTCTCCGTTTGTTTTTACCGTATACTGTGGGGCCACGGAGATTTGAAACGATCGAAAATCTTTCTTCATATGATGTCATTTCTGCCGAAACTGAGATTTGAGGGCCAGAGGTTAGAGCAAGGCCCTCTTGTCTTTGGAGGAAAATAATTATTTTCTCTAGTCTTCACGTCTGTGTACAACTGTCTTTATTTTTAGACGTGGTGTTTCTTTTAAAAATATTCAGTTCTCTCATAGGCTATATGTAGTTGCATGTATAATATAAACCAAGAGATGTGATAACATTCAAAACCTCCTGAACAAAATCTCGTGACACGAAGGACTGCCCCGAGAGTCGGACGCCGGCAGCCGGTCCCCGCGCTGAGCCCCGTCCACCGTGCCTGCCGCTGTTTCTCCCTGAGACGCTCGGCTCCTTGGAGGAGGCGGGGCTGGGACTTCGCTGCACAGGTGGCACTCACGTCTCTGTGCATGGACTTCTGAAGAAATCCCAGGCCCCAAACTGGTGCATAAAAAAGTCCTGACTCTCGGGGATGCGTCTTCGTTTCTGAAAAAATTGAACCGATTTCTTTAAAAGCAAGTTTGAGAGGAGCGCCCTTTAAGTTTATCGCGTTTATTTCTGCATTTAGAGGAAATGCCGAGTGGTTCGAAGATTGTCGATAAGTGGCTTTTCTGTCACCGACCTCAGGGCTGGACTCTTAGGTTCGTGTTTGCGGGTTCGCGTGCCTGCGTGCGCTGGGACGCGTGTGTCTGCGGGCTTTTCGGTCTTCGGGCCGGAGAAAGCAGGCGTCCGGGGAACAGCCCTCCCTCAAGCGGCCTGGCTGCCCGGGCCGGGTGGGCGCTGCTCCTGTGCGTCGCACGTGTGCACAGGCGCCCTGTCTGTGCTGATGTGCACGCGCACGCACGTGTGGGGTGAGGACGACCAGAGCCTCACGTGGGGCTGGGACGTCTGTCCACGTGAGGACGCTGACCGGCACGATCCTAGAAGAGCTTCCAGGTCAAGCTGGAAAAAGACTCGGGGTCCTGGAGCTCAGCAGCCTCAGAGGCCCTCTTGTCCAAAGGCTCCGTCTTCTCCCAGAGGAAACCACAGGCTACGCGGAAGGCACGCGTGGCCTCGGGTCTCAGACCCCAGGGAGCCACCGCCAGAGGTCGGGGTTTGCCCTGAGACTCGAACCCAGAACATCTGGCCAAGGAGCCCGGCGTCGGCACTGCTCACACCGCCGCCAGGCCTCACCGCGGGCCGCGCGCCCGCCCCAGGGGCTCTCCCGGGGTGCCCGGCAGCCACCCAGGCCCATGTCCCCCGCCGCCCTGAGCCCCGCCCGCATTCCAGGCCCCGGAGCTCTGCTGGCCCGGCCGGCCGGCCGCGTCCTCCCCAGACCCGGCAGCCCGACGGCGGGGCTTGGGCCCCTCGTGCTGGCTTCGCGGCGCACCTGGGCCCAGGCGAGAGCCACGGGACGCGGGCACCACCGTGTGCTGTGTGTGCGGGCGTGTCAGCCTGTTTGCATGTGTGTCTTTGTGAGACGGGTGTATGTGGGTGTGTGTGTGTGGCACACACGTATATGTGCACACGCGTCTTGGGTCTGTACTGAGTTTATGCGTGTGTGTGAATATTTGTGAGTGTCTGCACGTGTGTGCACGTGGGTGTGCGTGTGTGTGGCTGTGTGCGTGAACACAGGCGTGTGTGTCGGTGTGTATGCACACGCAGCACGTATATACATGTATGTGTGCACGGACAGGCTGTGTGCGTGTGCAGGCATGTGGGATGCTTGTGCACGTGTGGACACACGTGCCTGTGACTGAATACACGTGTGTAAGGCGCGGAGCTCAGGCGTGGGGTCCTGCGCTCGGGGGACCAACGGGCCCTCTGGGCTGTGCTCCACTTTCCCGTGCCCTGCTGAGAGTCTGGCTCTCTAGATCCTCTGGACCAGCACCCACGGGTGCATCGGGGCCCAGGGCCTCAGGGCACTCAGGGTTCCGCCTCCGTGTGAGGGCAGGAGGGCTGTCCACGGAGGCTGTGTCACCCACACCCTCGGTGTCAGGCTTTTCTCTGCCGCCAGCGGTGTGGGAGCAGTGTGGCCGGCACGCCGGGCGCTGTCACCTCCAACCTCCAAGGAGCGGTTCTGTTTCCACCGAACGCCCGGCTGGAGTCGGACAGGCCTGGGGCCAAGGCCAGGGGGACACCGACCGTCCAGTCTCTCAGGCAAGCCGGTCCCTCCACGAATTTCCCCGTGACACTTGGGCTCCGGGCAGCCACTTTCCTGAGCAGCACACGGGCTGGGTCTTCGCTTCCTGACCCAGCAGATGGAAGGGGGCCGGGGAGGAGGCCGGGGGTGGGGTGGGGAGGGGGCCTCGGGGGTGGGGGAGGGGGGCAGGGCCGGCCGGGGGTCGGGGGGAGGCAGCTGAGGCCCAGGTCTGCCCTGGAGAGGCCCCCGAGGCTGGGAGTCGGCTCTGCCTCGGGGCAGTGGTCCTGCTTCCTGATCCGCCCAGCATCCGAATGTGTCCGGAACAAGAGCCCCTGCTCCCAGTCCGTCAAGCGGCCCACAGAGCACAGGGACGCGGCCCAAGGACCCAAGGCAGAGTCCCTTCCTCCTGCAGCACCCACTGCCCAGAAGGCGAGGCGGTGGGGGCAGGGACCCCCTGTGAACCTGCATCCCTGGTCCACGCCTGGGCTGGGGGTCCATCGTGGCCACACCGCGAGAACTCAGAGGTGGCGGGCGGTGTGGGCCCCGGGCGGGAGCCTCTTGGTCCTGGGGGCTGGGCAAGCCCCCCTCCCCCCACCCCGAGTCCGTCCTCAGCCCGGGTCGCGGCTCTGCGCTGGTCCGCAGCCCCTCGACCGGAAGAGCGGCCGGACGGGGTCTGTCTGACTCTCCGACTCCAGACTCACAGGTGGTTTTGCAGAAGGACCTTCCTCGGGGTCACGCTGCATGGGAACCTCTCGTCTCAGCGTGGGGCCGCCCACAGGTCAAGGGCTCCTGAAGTGCGTTCTTGGGGGGAAGCGTTGGGCCCCCACACTCCCGCGTCTCTGCCCAAAGTCCCGGGCGGGACCCCGACCGAGTCACCCCCCCTCCTAGCAGGGACAGGGTGTTCGTTCCGCAGGGCAGGCACAGGCCGTGAGCGGGTCCCTAGAGCCTTGGACCTGGCCTGAGGGTGCTGGTGGCTGGGTGGTGGCGCCCAGGTGCCTGCAGAGCACGGGGCGGGGCTGGGGGCGGGCACAGAGCAGCCTCAGACTCACACACGTTTATGTCGCTGCCGTGCGGACATAGACAGGTTCTATCCTGGGGACAATAACCAGCAAGGGTCCCCCCAAGTTTGAAAACCTCAGCTGTAGTCCCCGGCTTCCCGAGCTGGCGTGTTGGTGACCCTCAGCTGAGTGTCAGTGAGCAGTGCCTCCCTGCAGGCTGAGTTCTGGTTGTTCTGGTTCTTTAACAAACACAGCTCAGCCAGGCCTGCCCCAAGTCTTTAATTCCTTGGAGAAATAAAGCAAACAGGAAATGTAATCAAAATTTGTAAGTAGGGCCCCAAAGCCCCCCTCTGGAGCCCGTAGGCATCTGTGATATTTGCCTAACAAATGGCCAGGCAGCCACTTCCTGAAACATCTTAACTGCTACTGGACCCCGCGGCCCCTGGGAGACCGTCCCTCGCGCTCCTCCCTCGCAGGACCGGCTGCCCAGCCCCACCTCAGCGGCGCGTACAATGACCCCGAGTCTCGCAGCAGAGCCAGCCTTGCCGGTTGCCCTGCTGTCCTGGCTGCAGTCCCGGGGGCCCCCGCAGTGCTGTCAGCTCTGCAGCCAAGCTCTCGGCTGCTTTTGGGGGCTGGGGTCCTGCGTGGGTGACGGTCGTGGAGTTTGCAGAGTGAATCACTGACGTAGGAGATGATTCAGATGGGGTTGCTGGTGGGCAGGGGCTCAGGTGTGAGGGGGACCGAGGGCTGCCTGCAGCGGGCATCTCCGGCCGGACGCTGAGACTAGACCGCCGATGGCCCCGTTGAGCTCACCCTTCCACAAAGGGACGGTCAGCGGCTCAGAGCCGCACAGCCTGAACCAGGCGTTGTCTTCTTCAGGTTCAAGGGGCAGAAGCCAGGCCCGTGCGGGAGACGTGGGGATCCCGCTGCGGCTGCTCCTAGCGACCTGCAGTCGGAGCCCGGCGGCTCTTTAGCGGAAAGGACATTTGAGACGGGGACGTGGAGGGCAGGAAAGGACCGTCACCCGCTCACCAAGGCCGCTCGGGTTGGGCGCAGGTCCTCCCGGTGACCCGGCCTGCAAGCTGGTCCCTTCCCGCTCGGGGCCCCAGCCCGGGGCAGCCTCAGGCAGAGCCTGGACCGCCGGCTGCTCGGGGAGGGCCGAGTGGCAGAGACGGTGAACAAACACACAGGGCATCCCCAGCGGAGACCAGGGCGCCTGGGGCACCGCCTGGCGAGGCAGGTGCATAGGGAAAGCTTCCCCTTGGGCCCACCTCTGTGCTGTGCTCAGGGAAACCCTGCAGGCTGCAGAGAAAAGTCAGTCCCTGGACAGCTGTGCCGGGGGGGGCTGCAGGTGCACCCCCTGTCCAGGGCGCAGGTGGCGAGGCGGCCACGGGGTCCAGGGTGGAGCTGGAGGTGGGTCTGGGGGACCACACCCCCACCAGGAGACAGAAGTCCCTTCCAGCCTGAGGCAATTTCCATCAGACCCCAGGGCTGCATTGAGAAGGGAACAGAGGTACCGACAACATAGAAGAAGGTCCACCGGATCCTCATCTGGGTGTCTTTGCCTGATACTTATTGCTAAATGAACACAATCTACCCCAGAACTCTTTAATGTAATAAAAATATAGCTCAGGGTCAGGTGTGAAATTAATGATACAAATTCAAAGTCGTAATGCTCGGTGGGATGAAAAACATCAATGAAGAAATAATCAAACCTGTGACCAGACCCAGAAGGAGCGGGTAGGAGCGTGCAAATAATTCCAAAACCGCAATCTGTCACGGAGGAATTATGGAAACATGTATAAAATATTTATTTTTAATAAGATGAATGTCCTATTTCTTAAAACTAAAATAAGATTAGACTCAACGCATTATCAAAGCTCAGAGATGATTGCAAATGCCACCTCTTCGTGTGGCTGGAAATGCTAATTTTATTATCTTAATTTGTGCAGTTCTGTTTCTTGTCTAGTTTGTTCTTTTTAAAGTTAAATAAGGAGCAATAAGAAAGCTTTGGGGTTTCATTTCTATGAAGTGGAATCTGTGCGCCGAACATCCGACTAGGAAATCTGGCGGGTCAGTAACTACGGGCCGGAACGACGTCCTGCAGCACGAGACTCCGAAACGGACCCGCTCAGACCAGCAGAGGCTGAACAGGTGCAAATGGGGGAGGACACCTCCGACGACGTGAAAGGCATGAGACCCGTGCCCCTTGCAGGCGACTCACTCCTGGAAAACGAAGCTGACCACCGCTTTACCCTGGACAGTTTCACCTGAAGAAGGAAAACCCTCATCGCCATGGCAAAGTCCTGTCCTGGGGTGTGACGCTGGCACACAGTGGGGCGTGGGCAGCTCAGGGGCGTGTGGGCAGCTCGTGCAGGGGTCCCAGAGGCTGACAGCATGTCCCTGTCACGCATGGCTCTGCAGAGACCCTCAGCAGCTCAGTCTCCCGGCCCAGACATTGGAAATGGTCCAGCTCAGACCGGAGTTCCTGGTCCCCGTGGAAGCTCTCCTGGGACTGGGACCTACAGCGGGAAAGGGCCGTGCTCCCATCAGGCGGTGATCCGAGATGTCAAAGAGGGTAGCTTCAAAGTCATTTCCTGAAGAACAAGCTGTGATAGGAAAGATCCGAAAGAGCCCGGGTAATGGAGAGGAGAACTGATTAAAATGTATTCATTGGAGCTCCCTGGTGGCCTAGCAGTTAAGGACTTGGCGTTGTCACCGCTGCGGCTCAGGTTCAGACTCCGGCCCAGGAACTCCCACGTGCTGTGGGCACGCCCCCAGAAAATGTGATCACAAAACGGAATAATATGAAGCCATTAAAGGTATATTTTTGAGGATATTTAAATAAATGGCAAAAGTAGTTATATGCTAAATAAAGAAGGCAAAATATATATATATTTCTATCTCCAAGAAGTCTCTGTTTGCTGTGGGACTATATTTTCACATGCGCACATACCTAGGAATGTGTTTTACATGAGCTCAAATATAAATGGGAAGATGCACACGCACACGCTCACATTCACAGGCTCACACACTCACACACACTCTCACATGCTCAAACACCTGCTAGGAGAAGTAAATCCACCTGTGATGGACGGATTGATTTTCCAGCTGCGTCCACGGCATGGGGAAGTTTCCTGACCAGGAATCAAATCCTAACCTTTGCTGCAGCTGCAGCAACACCAGCTCCTTATCCCCCATGTCACAGCAGGAGCTCCTGATTTATTTTTATGTCTCTCTTCTTACCTTTTTCCCAATGACATTTTTACCATGTCTATAGTTTTGTTCCATAGTTTGAGAGAAATCATTATCTTACTAGACATTAGGAAAATCTTAAAACGATTATGGGGGCAGAACGAAGGGGGCTTCTTAGCACTCACTGGACCCACTGGTATCTTCACTTTTTTAAAATTCATGGATTTGGAAGATAAGACTTATTGCCTGGCTATTTTTTGAGCTGAGTTGCTTATGAATTGGTGATGGCTGCCCGTGTCTGAACTCTCTGTCCGTTGTTTTTACACTTCTGCTCACATCTTCGTGTTTCTTCTCACTGATTTTTTACGAGAGTTAAAAAATAACATCTGTTGCCCTGTTTCCTTGGTATGTCTCTGCTTAGTTTATATTTTAATGCGCAAGTGTGTCAATCGCTGATACATCAGAGTATCAGTGGGCATTTGCATATTTCTTCAAAAAGTTACATATTTGAAAAGTCCGTTTGCATATCCAGAGAGCAGTGGCTCCGTTTTTATTCTAGTATTCACATAGTCACATTTCTTTTTACATTTAGCTTTTTAAGCCATCTTATCACTGCTAGTGTCCCAATTGTGTGCAGTCCCTCATCGTTGCGTACTAAATGCTCACCTTCATTTCCCAGTGGGTGTATCTGTTTTCTTCTTTTGTACGTTTTGGCATCAAAGCCAGACTTTGGTAATTAAAGTACATTTCGCCATCTTCCAGACTCAGTCATCCTTCTTTACTGAAAAGAGAGCAGGGAAGCGGAAGAGAAGAAGTTCTTGCAGTTATTTTGTTCTTTCAGATCAGTTTTTAGAAACAGTGTGTCACATTTGCCTCCAAAACTGGTCCCGGGTGAACTCCTGAGATCGACACGGCCCGTGTCACCGCAGCGTCTCCTCGGACCCAGACTCTCCCGTATCCTCCCGTTTCTCAAAACAGCTTTCCTCGCAGGTTCCGGATCGTTCCTCGGTCTCTTTGTTTGATAATCACCTGGTCCTCATCATGTGCGCTAAATGACCTTTTTCGTTCAACATAAAGGCCAGGGGTCTGGTGACACCGTGTCCTCATGTTTCCACCCACGTCCTGCCACGGATTCGCTCCATTTTATTTATTTTTTGATTCTTTTTTAGATTCTTTGGCAGAGTCAAACAAAAGACCAAAAATCACAAGGTTGGAAAATGATGATCATTTCATTTCCTGCTTTGCGTCTTATTTCTTTTTACTTTTTTTAGGGCCACACCCGCGGCATATGGAGGTTCCCAGGCTAGGGGTCTAATCAGAGCTGTACCTGCCGGCCTACACCACAGCCACAGCAACGAGGGATCTGAGCTGCGTCTGCAACCTACACCACAGCTCACGGCAACGCCAAATCCTTAACCCACTGAGCGAGGCCAGGATCGAACCCGCAACCTCATGGTTCCTAGTCGGGTTCTTAACCTGCTGAGCCACAGCAGGAATTCCTCTTTCTTATCCCTGATTCATGGCAGTACATTGGTCATATGTGTTTGTTTATTTCCTAAAGTTTATAAGACGCCACAGTCTTATAAACTTCATGTGTATTACCCAATTTAATCCTCAGATTCTCCCAAAAGAAAGACACACAAACCCACCCAGTTGCGGGGCTGGTTGGCGGCACAAGCGGAAGCCAGACTTGGGCCCGCGGGTACCTCGCGTCCAGGAGGAGCCAGGAGGCCTGTTGTCCCTGGAACTTCAGTTCAGACACTCGGGGGATTGGCTGTCGATGGTGGTGGCTGCTGGGCTGAAGCAAATATCCCTTCCCAGGTTAAATACATACTCTTTAATAGTTTTACAATTAATGGCATTTACTAATTGAATATTATTAATTAATACTATTAACATATTTTTATATAATTAATACATGGAGACGATAATGAGTTTCCCGCTTGAACATCTGTTTATGAGATCGTAAGGCTTCCTAGCACCAAACCTATTATATGAGACACACATATTAATAGGTGTGTTTTCCATCATGCTGTCCTACTTTTTTAATTTTAATTTTTTATTTTTCCTCCAGTGGTACTGAGATATAATTGACATTCGGCACTGTGTAAGGTTAGGAGGTATATAGCGTAATGATTTGATTCATACATGCCATGGAGTAAGCCACCTTCCTTGTTTTGATAAATCAATTTTGATTTGGGTCGAATTTGATTCCTTAGTATTTTATGCAGCTGTGTACTGGCAAAATACCTGGCTTTCCGAAAAATCATATGCATATGTAAGTTTTAAGACGAATGTTGCTGATACAAACGATGTGCAGCTAATAATCAAGAAATAAGAAAAGACGCCGCGCTCTGTCGTGAGTGCCTTATGAGCAGCCGGCTCGCAGACGGCTTTATGAACTTGCTGCACTCTCACGCTGCAGCCGGTCCCGAGTCGCAACCGGCCATGGGCTTCGACCCTGCGCGGCTTCAGCCAGCGGTGTGAGCCGGCCCTTGCTGAACGAATCATGGCTTCGCGTCCCGGAAGGGTCTTTCTTCACTCGTTGTGCTACTCACAACAAAACGGCCCGGGACTTGATGCCCTTTTAAGTGTATATGAGTTTTTAACTTTTTCTCCATCACTTTTATTTATGAGGCCAGACAGAGGAACACACGAAACCCAAAGCCTGATCGGTCGCGCTAATCAGGGTCTGCAGGGTAAGCGTCCCCGGGACGGCAGCCTCCTGCAAGCTCCTGACACAGACCCGCACGACAGAGCTGGGGGCCCACAGCAGCCCAGTCACACAGTGTCCCCGTCACCGCGGGCTAGAGGCTCGGCACATGGCAGCACAGTAGTGAAGCAGTGGCAGGTTTGCAGGGTTCGCCCCTAAAATGCACCTTATTTAATTTCAAGTTGCCATAATTTAATTTTTAATAGCGGCCGTTCTTACGACCAGCCCTCCACCTCCCTGAGAATGTAAAGCACTGCTTCTGGCGACGGCAGGTGCATTGGCACCTGAGGCTGAGCCACCTTTCCCCTTTTCCCCACCCAGATTTCTGGTCCTTTCATGCACTGAACCGAGTATCTTCTCTGTGTTTTTATTTTCAGCTTTTCCAATTTATATGGTATTGGCATAAAACGCTTCTTGAAATTCTGATAGAATTAGAATCAACTTTGACAGAATAAATTCACCTTGCCCTAGGAACCACTATAGAAAAGACTAATTTTTTAAATTCCTTTTGTCATGGACTGGTCCTCAAAAATTCCATCGTCTTGAATTAATTTGGGTCATTTATATTTGCCAGAGAATGATAAATTGTACCGATGTATTCAAATTATTGGTTTTAAAAACTTGCTTTTATAATCCTTCTAGTCTTTTGCAACATCCTGGAGGCTCTCCGACTGGTACCCGCCCACTGCAGCTCACACGGCATCTGCCTCCTGGTCCCGGAACCATGACTGCCCCCCCAGCCCAGCCCAGCCCCCGAGCGGCCTTCTCCCTCCTGCTGCTGACACAGCCTGAGACAGCCTGGGTCTTGGTTTTGTTTTAAGCTCACAGTGCTTTCAGTGCTTCAGAAAACCGTTTCTCTGAGGCCGAGGGACGTGTCCAGCTGTGCTCAGTCCAGCTGTGCTCAGTCCAGCTGTCCACGAGAGAGCCGTCAGCCTCAGCTGGGTTCCTGGGACCCGCACCACTGCCTTTGACCACCTGCCCCAATCAACATGCTTCCTGATGCCCTACTGTGCGTCCAGCCTAGTGGGCTGACCTCCTGCAGGGCCTGCAGCTGAGGGTGGGGACGACGGGGACACACGCGGGTGGAGGCCCCCTGAAAGGGGCTGTGGGGTGCCCAGGAGGGATTTGGGGGGTGGGCGAGCAGGGGAGGGGCTGACATGCGCAGGTGGGGGCCAAGGAAGGGTTTTCCGAGGAGGGGTGAAGCTGGATGGTGGTGAAGACACACAGGAGCCTTCTCAGAAGGCGGGCGGCAGCGGGGGAGGGCGGGGGGCCTCAGGGGACAGAGCCTGTGGGCCTCGCTGTGGCGGTGGGCTCAGAGTCGGAGCCCACGGGCCGTGGAGGAGGCCCTGCTCAGAGTCTCCGCCATCGTTCATTGAGGTCAGAGTTTCGGTGACTTCAAGGGCGCGCTAAAAACCGGACCCTGTGTTTACGTTAGTTTCACCCGCGACAGCACTCTGTAGAAAATAGATAAGTGACAAGGACCTGCTGTGCAGCACAGGGGACTCTACTCGCTACTGTGTCGCAACCTCCATGGGGAAAGACTGTGAAAAGGAACGCTTCTACGTCTGCGTCTAACCGAGCCGCTTTGCCGCACACCTGCGACCGAGGCAGCACCGCAAGGCGACTCTACTCCGACATATTAAAAACGAAACAAAACGAAAACCAAAAACAAGATCTAGGAGCCCCTGCTGCGGCACAGCGGGGTTATAATCCAGCTTCTCCCTGTGGAGGCACCGGTTCGATGCCCGGCCCAGCGCAGTGGGTTAAGGATCCGGTGTGGCTGTAGCTGTGGCTTGGCTTCCACCCTGGCCCGCGAACGTCCCTGTGCTGCAGGTGCGGTGGAAAAAGACAAAACAATCAAAACTGACTCTGCACAAAAACATCTGAATCCGTTTCGTTCCCTCAGAGTCTCAGCCGGTCCACCAACCGAGCGGCCACTCCCGGGCCCCACCCCTCTGGTCACCCTGACCCTCCCTGGGTTGCTTCATGGAAGGGGCCGGGCCCGAGGGGCTCGTGGCGGCAGCTCCTCGCCTCCCCACTTCCCGTTCCAGCCCCTCAAGCTGCCGGTGGCTTCCAGGCCCCCACCCGCGTAACCTCCTGCGGGCTGGCCCGCTCCCATCCCGCTGGGCGGACACCTGCCGCTCCCGGCCCCTCGTCCCGCAGGGAGGGGCGCCTGTTCTCCCCGGGGGGCCTCCCTGCTGCTCAGGCGAGTCTGCACCCAGCGCTTGGCCCGGGTCTGCTCAGGGAAGAGCTGGGAAGCTGGAAGGAGGAGAGCAAGGGCGAGTTAAACTCAAAAGAAAAAGTAAATGGCTTAGAAACATTTGCAAATTTGTTCGGCTATAGAAATAAAATGATTCATATCTCACCAGCGTTTGCTGAGTCCACTGATGCAAGTTCTGCTGTGTCCCTGAGAGGGGCTCTTCGCGTTCATATTTAAATCCGGTGTCATTTACATTGTAGCGACTGAGTTATTCCTGAGAGAATCGGGGGTGGGAGGGTTCTATCAAATTCTGTGTGGCGAGGGTGTGGCCATGGAAAATCACATTCAGTGGAGCATCTTAGTTTCTCCATCTGTAAAACGGAATATTTTATCCTAATTCGGGGAACCGAACATCACCTGAGAAGAAGCTGATGCTTATGAAAACCCAGAGAAAACCCCAAATGGGTCAGACTGGCAGGCTGGATTTCCCGCCCCCGGGAAAGCCTTCGCTGGAGATTTCAGCCCACGGATCTCTAAAAGGGAGAGCCTTGGCCCCGCGGTGTGGGGCCGGGCCGTCCACCGCGGCCGGTGCTGACCCCTAGGCGGGAGGGCCGTGGCCCCCAGTGGGGTTGGCTGGGGGCTCGTCTCACGGAGCCACGCGGGCAGCTGGTGTCCGCGATGGAGGGAAAACACAGCCTTCAAGTGGCCCAGGGTTCCTGGATTTTATTCTAAGAGAATAAGTTTTCTTATTATAAGAGAAAAAGGAATTATTTGCATAATTATCCTCAATAAGCATTTATAGCTTATTGCACTTAAGTGTTAATAACATTCTATATGTGATTTCCTTTTATTTTTTTTCCTTTTCAGGGCTGTGCTTACAGCATATAGAAGTTTCCAGGCTAGGGGTCAAGTTGGAGCTGCAGCTGCCGGCCTACACCACAGCCACAGTCGCGCCAGATCCAAGCCACATCTGTGACCTACACTGGCCCCTTACCCTGCTGAGCGAGGTCAGGGATCGAACCCACGTCCTCATGGACACCGGTTGGCTTCTTAACCCGCTGAACCACAAACGCACGGATTTGATTCCGAAGTTCCACTTAGTTAGGAAGGGCAGGCCGTGGACACTGTGACTCGGGAGAATCCGGCTTTGCCGTCGGAGCTCTGGGCGTCGTGGAGGTCCCAGGGCTGCGGGGAGGCTCAGGACCCCGGAGAGCCACCCGCCACCCTCCGGCAGCCCGCATTCACCGGGCCCCAAAGTGGATGGAGGGTGCGGCCGGCCCCCTGTTTCTCCCCAGTCCTGGCCCGGGACGTGAACCGGGCGGCGAGGCAAAGCTGGAAAGCTGGCCCTTCGCAGGCCGCGCTCTCCGGGCTGGGCTGACGGCCCGCATGGGGGTCACCCAGCAGTTTGGCCCGCAGAGCTCTGAGCAGCCCTGGAGAAAGGCCACCTGTTTAAAGCGAGTTGCCCAGTGTTTCCAAACTTATTGAACCCAGTGACCTCTTTCTTCCCTAAATGGCCTGTGAAAACCCAGGTTTGGGGGCCTCCGCCCGGTGCCTGCGAAGGCGGCCTCCTGTCTCCGCGGCGGTCCGCCCGCCCCCGTCCGGGTGGAATCCCAGCGTTTGCTTTTGCTGGACTAGGCGGCCCTTGTCCTGAGAAGGGAGGACACCTCACTGGAGTCAGAAGCACTGGCCGCTCCTCCACCAGGAGACAAAGGACCGCGTCCTGAGACTCCTGCTTCTCCTGCTGCTGCCGGCTGCGCGCGTCCAACCCGGCCTGCGGCACAGCCTCTGGGCAAGTGCGGCCAAGGAGGAGGGGCCACGGGGGCCGAGGGGGTGCCCCCCCCAGCCGGGTCTCCGCCGGCCTGTGTCTCTGGCACCTTCCTCATCTAGCTCTTTTTTTTCCCTGTCTTTTTAGGGCCACACCCGCGGCATACCGATGTTTCCAGACTAGAGATCAAATTGAAGCTGCAGCTGCAGGCCTACACCACAGCCCACGGCAACGCCAGATCCTTGACCCACTGAGCGAGGCCGGGGATTGAACCTGCAACCTCGTGGACGCTAGTCAGGTGTGTTACTGCTGAGCCGTGATGGAAACGCCTCCCTCTTTTAAAAATAACATTTTGAGCACCTTTTCCTCTCCAGGAAAGCCCAAGGTGCTGGCTTCAGGCCGAGCCGCCTGCGCGCCTTCTGGGGTCGCCTCCTCTGCTCCGATACGGGCCAGGCTGTGTCTCCGGCCGGCCGGCCCGGCTGCCAAGCCATGACGTCCCTGGCCGTGATTAATCTGATAAATAATAAATATATCAATCTAGTCTTTTAGACAAGGACAAATTCTTAGCAGCAGGGAGGCACGGGGCCTCTTTTACAGCTGCCTGTAGTGCTGGGATTAATTATTTAATGCTTAATTCTTCGGGAAATGAGAAAGTTTTGATTAATGCTGTCCGGTGTCGTCCCCCGCTTGTTTGATATGTGTCAGATAATTGTCCCTCGGCAGTCACTCCGAAGAAGCCAGAGGCTACTGTCACGGGGATCAGACACCGAATTTCTAGAGATTAATTGAAATGAAAATTTAGAGAAAAGCGCCGTAAGTGCCCGCCCGAGATAAGCGTTCTCGGGCTGAATTTAGCTCGTTGGCCTCCCTGTGTCCTTACGGAAAACACTTATTTTCACGGCTCTGAGTTGCCATATTTGGTTTCCAGGGGATGTTTTTTCTCACGCTCCCTCCCAGGTGGCTGGGATTGAGACGCGTGGTTGGCAGGCAGTTGGTCCATGGCCGGCCTCGAGTGACAGAAGGACAGCGGGTTTCTGAGGGCCGTGTTTCTCTGTGACTCAGGCCAGCGCTTTCAGTGAGTTCGCGTTTTCAGCTTAAAACCCGCTCTGTAGACTGTTCGAGTTCGGCTCCAAAGCAGGACGCTCCTGATCTGAACTGACTACAGCAAGTACCCCCCAGATCTTTCCATCTGCTTTGCAAATTCCTGCGTCCCAGAGCGCGGAAGCAACGACAAGATGGTACAATTAACCTCATCTCCAAGCCCCCGGACTGATTTCAGTTCTAAACCCACCTGGTCATTTCCGCCTGGTCTGGACTTGACCCCTGAACACGCATTTCCTGTCTTAACTTAGGGACGAGGACGGGGAGGACACCAGCTCGGTAAGAGGGGGACGCACAGTGGGGATGGAGGACAGGCGTCCAGGATTCGTTGCCAGGATGGTTTTGCGCTGGCCCTGGGGTGTGGCAACCAGCCCCGGCCGTTTCACAGCGGCCAGCCTTCCTGCTTTTTAAGGAACTTGGCTTCTGGAGACCCCCCTCCGATTCCTGAAAGTGGAATAAATGTCCTAGAGCCTGGAGGACTTAGACCCCTTGGCCCTGGCGCTCCCCGGTCTCAGGTGAGTGGCCCCTGCTGTGTCCCACGTCCTCAGCCACCGTGTTGCTAGCGGCTCGAAGCTCAGAGGAAACCTTACGCTGTGATCGGCTCCCAGGAAATCCCACACGAGGGACAGAAAAGCGAGGATGCTAGTGTACTTTGCATGGTGATTTATTTTTAACCAGAGGCTGAATTTATAGGTGGTCCCGGGTCTTTGAATCTACGGCCAGCCCGGCGTGTCCGCACGGGGCACCAGCACGTCCCGGGAAAGGAAGGTCCAGGGCTGGGAGGGGAAGCTGTTCCCTCCCGGCCCCTCGCGCTCTCCCCGCGCCCGAGGTCCCGCGCCCGCCCCGCCACCCCCGGCCACACGTCTCCGTTCCCAGGGTCTGCTCCACGCGACGCGGGGAGACTAGGCCACGTCTCAGGAGAACGTGGACTCTGGGGACCAGGCGAACATCCCCGGGTCCGGAAATGAGGTGGACGCCTGGGCCCTCGGCTCCCGTCCCCGCGGCTTTCATTCGCTGGAAGAGCGGGCTGGGGGCTCCGGGGCCGCCCATGGGCCGGGAGCTTTTCCTTGAGCCTCACAGGCACTTGGCGCCCGGGTCCGGTGCGGCCCCCGCCCCCTGGGGGCGCCCGGCAGGCCCCTGAAGGCCAGTCCTAGAGGGACCCGCAGGGGTGGCCTCCCCGCGTGTCCCCGAGGCCCCTGTGCCCGTCACCTGAGCTTGTCGAAGAGTTCAAGCCGCTCGCGTCTGTTCAGGGTGAGGGCGCAGCACAGACCCTGCCCCGGCCGCTGTCCCTGTCCCGGGGCCGCCCGCCTCTCCACGCGGCCCCACCCGAAGTCTGAGCACCCCCCGCCGCCCGACAGCAGAGCCATCCCACCCGAAGCCCCTTTGAGGGGAGCTCTGTTTAGGGAGTTTGTATTTTCTTCTGCGTCCTTCTTGAACCTATTTGCATTTTAAATAATTAAAACGTTAAACTGAAAAATTTATAAATGAGAGCTGCTAAGAGGATCCTGTCTGGCAGACAATAGAAACGATCACCCTGCTAGGCTGGTTTAATGTCCGATCTGTCACGACCCCCGAGGCCTCACTGCCCCGCTGGCCCCTGCAGCCCTTGCGCACACGCAACACAACACACACCACACATGGGCACACACACCACACACAACATACAGCACAACACACACCCAACAGCACACACATAGAAAAACATACTTACAGCACATACAACACAACACACAGGCACACACAGAGACAAACGGCATACAACACAAGACACACAGACACAGACACAGCACAACATATAACTTGACACATAATACATCACAACACACACAAAGGCGCCTACACAGACACACACACAACACACGGATGCACAGACACACACCACAACATATGTACCACGCAGCACGACGGCACACACACGGACACACAGGTGTGTCCCTGTGACCTCCTTGCTCTCTGTCCCTGGGGCCCCCTCCTAGGAGGTCCTTGCTGTCACCACGTGTGGAACCCAAACAGCAGCCCGCCCGGGCTCGGGAGCCGTGGTGCCTCCGCCTCGCACTTTGCACTGAAGGTTCCCTGGAGGGAGGGGCCGGTGGAGCGCAGGAGTGACAGGCGCTCGCTCGGTCCAGCCTGGTTCTGCCTGGTTGTAACAAGCGTCGGGACACCAGGAGCCACAAAAGCCGGGCTGGCCACATCATCAATCACCGCGCTGACAGTCGCCTTCAGTTTGTTTGTTCCACTCTGCATAATAAGTGATTGGATCAGGTTTAATTAGATATTGGGTAATCAATCATTGCCAACAAGGCAAGCGGCTTGGGATCTCGATGCTGGAAGGGAAGAGGGGAAAGTAAAACCCAGCAAATCTCATCTCCCGCGGAAGCGCCCAGCACGGGAGCGCACGCGTGGCGTGTGGCGAGGAGCGGTCCGCGGGCCCGGCGACATGCGCAGAGCAGCGTAGTCCCCATCTGGGCGGCCGGCGCCCAGCAGCGTCTGCGTGACAGTTTCCTTCGGCTGCATAATTACTTTTCAATATAATATAATATACTATGCAGACCTGAGGGAGGAAGGAAAAGCAATTAAGCCGCGCGCAGGCTCTTCCTCCTGTCCCCAGAAGTGACCAGACGCTGTCGTTGAGTGTTCCGCGCAGAACCGATGAGGGTGGAGGTCGGACGCCGCGAAGGGCTGAGTGCCTTCGGGGGGCCCGCTGTTCGTGCAGGAGACTCAGAAGAGCCGAGCTCGGCGTTCGGTCGCCAGCTCTGGGACCCTCGGGCTGTGGCTTCCTGCCCTCACGTCAGGAGCCAGAATTTCCCTGCAGTTCAAAGGATCCACGGAGATCGTTGACCTGAACCGTGGGTGACTTGCTTATTCGTTTGGAAACTGCATTGAGCCTCACAAGTACAAATAACAGAGCGCCACCAAACGCATCATTCCGAGGTGAAAGGTTGTGTTTATTCTCGTATGAATCTAATTAGACACAAAAGCAACGCGGTCTGTCACGAACCGGGGGCTCTGAGTGTTCGTGGAGGTCAGCAGGCAGGCCCCGGGGTCCTCGCTAAGCATCAGGCAGCCGTGGCTCTCGTAGCTTCTTTCTGTTATGAAATGGTAACGTGCACCCGATTCTGACCCCTTCTGCAGGGGAAGGACGGACTCCTCCCGCTCCTGGGGGAGCAGACTCCTGACATCTGCCCCGGGATGAAGTGGGGAAGCAGCTCCCTCTCGCCTCCTGTCCTTTCACCCCACAGGCCGGGTCCTCCCTCATGGAAGGCACTCGTCCACTTACTTGGGAAGAGGACAGCTGTGGCCACGCTATCAGCAACCAGCGATCCTGTGCTTCGCTGGGGGTTCCTGAGGAGATGGGGTAGACGGAGAACGGCTAGATGGTGGGTGGATGGGTGGATGGATAAGGGGTGGATGGGTGGATGGATGGATGGATGCCGCTAGTCTGGTGGGGGCTGCTTCCACGCTCTTGCACGAGGCTCACTAGTCGTGAAGCGAAGCTTCAGCTGAGAGAGGACCCCCGACAAGTGACGTGTCAGTGACAATGGGGGACCATCACCCACCCAAGAACACTTGCACTTACAGAAAAGGGAAAAACAGGCCCTTTTGGATTAAGTAACCGACTGAAATATAACTTTAGAGTGTCTGTTTTTGACATTTCAGATTAACCATTGTATGGAAAAAAGACTGGATCTGTTTTCTGGGCGGTTGGATATCACGCACATGGTGGGAGCTAGTACTTGCTGTGTTCACGGCAGAGGCCAGTGACAGAGCAGCCAAGAGCCCTCCCGGGCAGCTCCGCGCCACCAGCGGTCTTGGAGTTGGTGCTGTGCCGTGTGCTGGTCCGTGAACACCGCTCCCCACCGGCAGCCGTGGCCGTCTGCTCCCCGCTCCTCCTCCGGGGGCCAAGGACGGGCCGGCCCTCGCACTGGAGCCCCTTCTTCCTCTTGTTTCTCAGCAGCGGCCGCCTTCCCGTGGAGAAAAGAAGACGTCATGTTAAGGGGCTGGGGAGCGTTTGAGTGACAAAGTGAGGGCGGCCCTCCCCCCACTATGTGCCGAGTAGGGGTGCATGTGGGGTGCTTGTGGGATACGGGGGTGCATAAGGTGTGCATACAGGGCACGTGGAGTGCACTGGGGGCATGTGGGGCAGTGGGGTACACTTGGGGTGCACATGAGGTGTGTGGGGTGCATGGTGCCTAGTGGCTCTCCCCTGGGGGTGCTGGGCCGAGCCAGGTCAAGGGAGCTGGGCCCTGGTGGGACTGTCCTCTAAACCTGAGGCACGAGTTCAGGGCTGGCTGGGGACAAGGGCGGTGAGGGGCTGGGCCACGCGGGAGCACCTGCTGGGCAGGGGCGGGACCGCGTGGATGCTGAGCCCCGGGAAGCAGGAGCCTGCGCTGTGGTCTGTCCCTCACGGGGATGGTGGACGTGCCTTAAGGGGCAATAAGGTGCCCAGCTGGCAGGCTGTCCCAGCTGTCCCCGGTCCCCAATTTGTTTGTCTTCTGTTTGCCTTGCCGGCCGTGTGGGTGAAGGATTTTTCCATCTGTCTTCAGAGCTCGCTCCCTTAATCGGGGATTAGCCCCGTGGCCCTCTCTCTCTGTTTTCAAGGCTCAGTGTCTTTTTCCTCCTGTGCAGTAATGAGGAAGGGACTCTGCTTGGAGGGTGCTTCCATTTTTCAGGGACTCACGGGGTCCCCGCGAGTGTGCCGCTTGTACAGTCTCTGACAGCTCAGCCTTCTGTTTCTTCTGTTGTGTTTTGTATTTAACGAGAAGAGACAGAGTGGAAAAGAAATTGCATCGGGAGGGAGGGGCGACCATGCTGGGCTCCCACCTTGACTTTGCAGAGAGGCTGGACTTCAAGGTCGTCCTGAACAGCCCCTCCCCTGCGCCTGCCTCTCACTCTGTACCCCTCCTGATCCCGGGACCTGACCCGCTGAGATGAGACCATGTTCCATTTGTTAAGGGAAAAAGCCCGAGATTGGGGTGAGTGCGGAGATTAAATGGAGATTGAAAAGCTGGGCGGCTTAGGACAAAGAACAAAGCCATGTGTGCACCTGCCTGGCCCCTCCTCCGCAGTGAAAGGCCAGGAGGTTTAGACGCCAGGGGTCCCTGCACCCAAGCCTGATTCTCCTCCATGCAAGCCGCCAGGGTTGGAAGGCGACTTGTCACGTGACTTATACTTCTAGAGGCTTCTGGGTCCCACAGGGGGTGGGGCCGAGGGGAGGGCTGGGGGCTGAGGGGCGGGGGAGCGCCTTCTCCAAGCAGAGCAGTCCTGCTTCCGTCCTGGGCAGACTCTGGGGCCTGAGATGGACCCCTGGTGGGGAGAGCGGGGTGAGGGGTGTCTGGTGGGGCAGCCTGCACGTAGGCCATCAGATGCCCCCCTCCCCCGCCGCCCCTCGGCTTCCCTGGAGCCGCTGTCCTGAGACGAGGCTGAGGCTGAGGACACAGGTCTCCCCACCGAGCGAGGGGCAGCGAGGACCAGCATGATCCACGTGGGGGCAGAAGCCGGGGACCTGGGCTCAGAACACGTGCAGGTGGGCACAGGGCCGGGGCACAGCCAGTCTGGGCTTCGGGAGCCGGGGTGCCGGGTGGCCTGGAGCGCAGGTGTGACTCTCAGCCTGCAGGTGGCCTGCCTGGCGAGCCGCTCCCCTCCCCCACGTGCACACCAAGGAGCCCGGTCCAGGGAGCGGCGGAATTGTCCGTCCCCAACACAGCCCTGAAGGACAGGGCCCGGGCTGACCCCTTAGCGGTGCCTCAATGACAAGGCGGAGCTCCCTTTCCTGCTCGGCTGCCTCTCGGCGTCGGCACGGGGAGGAGGCAGATACGCCGGGGCCAGGGGCGATGGCGGCACCTGAGGGATGGGTCAGGGCCACCTGACAACAGATGGTCACCCCCACATACTGGGGTGCAGTCCTCCAAGCAAAAGGAGCCTGGCTCCACAGCTGAATTTTCACTTTCTCTCTCTCTCTCTCTTTCTTTCTTTGGCCACAACTGCAGCATGTGGAGGTTCCCAGTTTAGGGGTCAAATCAGAGCTGTAGCCACCAGCCTAAGCCACAGCCACAGCAACGCCAGATCTGAGCCTCGTCTGCAACCTACACTGCAGCTCATGGCAATACCGGATCCTTAACCCACTGAGCAAGGTCGGGGATCGAACCTGCATCCTCACGGACGCAGGTCAGATTTGTTTCTGCTGCGTCGCCTCACGTCGGGAGCACCACTGTCTATTTTCCTGGTCGGAGAGAAAGGCCACCTTCCGCTCTGCTCCAGCAGCTGCCGCCCCCACCTCGGGATGCGATGCCCCGAGCCAGCCTCTCCAGGCTCCCCGGGGGCTGGGCGGTGGGGCAGGCAGAAGCCTCCGAGGGCTTGCGAGCCCCCAGGGGTGCTGGTGGTGGATTCAGTCACATGGGACATTAAAACCGCAGGAATTTAAGGCACCTGGGTAGAGAAGCTGGTCCTGCAGACACAGAGCAGCCCCCACCTCACCCTGACCCACCCGGAGCACAGCCCTGGGGCTTCCGGAGCAGTGCCCGCCCCCCACCCCCGCCCCCGAAGATTCTAAACAGTCTTAAAGCCCAGTTTGAGGGCCGCCAAGAAGACACGACTGCTCAGGCCCCCGCTGGGTGCTCAGTGGCAGCACGTGGCCGGATCGGCCGTGGGCTGGGCCACGCAGGGAAGGTGACCAGAAGGCCCTTCACCAATGCGGTCAGGGGTTTGTGGGACCTGTGGATTGGCGATCCGGTTGGACGGCTCCGGAAGTGGTTTTGCTTGGTTTTGTTTTTAAACCAAGGTCCCCGTGTCCACACAGGGTCCAAGCACGGAGACTCAGCACGAATCCACAAACCGAGACTTTCTCATGAAACACCGGCCTCCACTGCCTGTGGTTATAGGAGCACCAAGCCCGGGCTGAGAGGGGCGGGGCCGGCGCCGAGAGGGGGCGGGGCCGGGCTCTGAGGGGGCGGGGCCGGGTGGGGGATGGGGGTCCATCTGCCCCCGGGCGCTGTTTGATCTGGGTGACATCTGCCGCGGTGACAACATGCTGCTCTGGCCGCCTTTCAGGGCGGGTCATTAAAAATGAAGCAGGACACCACGAGGCCCAGAAGGACAAGAGAGAGACATGTTCGCGACTTGTCACGAGCAATATCCATTTGCGTTTCCTCCCCAGACCCGCTGAGTAGCCTCGTGGCCGGAGCCAAGGACGCCTCGCAAAAGGCCATCCGAGGGCCTCCGAGGACCCCGGGCGGGGATGCGACGGGAGGTGGGAGCGACCGGCTCTGCTCCCGCGGGAAGCGGCCGCCCCTCGGAGGGTCTGCGCCCAGCTTTCTTGCGGGAGAAACGGCGCCGGGGCCGCGGTTCTGCGTCAGGGTTTTCCTCTCAATAGCGTCCCGGTGTGAGCGGCTCGGCACGCCAGACAAGGTCTCTGCCCAGAAAGTCAACTGTCGGAACCGGACGCGTCCGCTGCGCCAAGTGCACTCCGGCAGAGCTGCCACCGCGCCGCCCGGGGGGGGGCCCTGACACCTGACGTCCCATGAATGTTAGTGCGGGAGCAGCGTCCGTGGGGCCGGGTCGGCGAGGGGTTTTCGAGGAGGCTGTGGGGGGTTTCCTGAGTCACAGAAAGCTGCGGGCGGCGGGGACACATAAGCTCTGAGACTGAGACGCCCACCCCGGTCCCGCCACCCCCACCAGGCTCAGCGCCCCCAGTCCTTCCGCTCCGAGCTCAGAGGTCCCCGCGCACACGCCAAGTTCAGCCCCGGACTGTCAGCGCCGCCGGCTCCCGTTTTCCTGGTCCATTAGCACCGGCGAGGAGAGCACCGGGACGCTCCGGCATCGGAACCCGAGTCCTCGTGCTCTTTGCGGCATGAACACAAGCTCATATACCTCAAGGCTTGAGCGGGAAGGAAAGCTCTGGGCTCAGCCCTAAAGGTCGAGGTGGAAGACGGCGAGGTGAGGAGGAGGTGACGGGCTAAGGACGGGCGGGAGCGCGCTTACCTGCCCTCTCTCCACAGGGCTGTAACCTGGGCATCCGGACGCGCGGAGCGGGGTGGAGTGGCCCTCCCGGCTGGCGGCTCAGGCGCGTGTGGACCCCGGATCCTGAAAAGGCCCCCATCCTGGGGCATCTCCCGTCAGGCTGCCTGGGGGCTGCGGACACACGCTGACTTTTGAAAACTCGGATTCGGTTCCAAAGCCCATTTTCAGGTGGATAAAAGGGTCCTGGGGGAGGTGACGGGACTTGTGGCTGGGGCTCTCCGTCCGGGTGGGAGGGCGCTGTCCGAGTTATACCAACCCCCGCCACTCAGTGCGGACGTCACCGAGTCCCAGTGGGCTGAACGGAAATGCCGTGGATCTCTCCACCCTCTTGAGGGGCTAGAGGCCCACCTGGTGGCTCCCTGGCTGGACGCGGGAGGGGACAGTAGGCGCCTGGGACCCCCAAGACTGTCTCTCTCCAGAACCTTGAGGTTCTCGCACCCGCCACCAGCCCCGTCTCACAGACCAGCGTGCTCCGCGCCCGCACCCAGCCTCAGCGGGCCTCCCCCCGTCCCCGACTCACTGCCGTCGGAGCTGGGTCCTGGGGGCCGGTGCTCGGCAGGAAGTGACCGCGCCATCCACCCAGCCAGGAGGGGCAGACGTGCTGCGCTCCCTTCCCCTCCAGCAGTGCCTGGTTCTCCTGGACCCCAGAATTGCCTCGGGCTGCTTCCTAGAAGCTGAGCAGGGTCCCGGGCCCAGGTCACAGCTCACCTGCGGGCTGTGACCATCCCACTGAGGCGGCCGAGTCGGCTGTGGCCTTGATCTCAGGCAGGCCTCAGGGCCCCTAGGGGGCTGCACCCGGACGCACCGTAGGGCGTGGGGAGCCCTGGGTCCTGGCAGCTCAGGGCCAGTGGCCCCCGTGTGCGTTCAGGTTGTCCGCCCTCAGCCCGCCTGCCCTGCGCGAGGCTGCCCCTGTTGTGCAGCAAGTGCAGGGCCCGTAGTCCCTGAAGTTCACCGTTAGAGCAGGTAGCCGGGAACCATGAAGCCTGGCCTTCCTTTCCACTCGCGCCGGCCTCCTGGCTGCGCCCGAGCCCGCGGGGCCTGGGCGGCCTCGGAGGGCCCCCCGCAGGTGAGAGGCCCAGCGGGAGCTCCGGAAGCCCCCCTTCGCCGACCGCAGGGACACGGCGAGGCTGTCAGGGCTGCCTTATGGGAAAGGAGGCCAGACGCGTCTCCCCTGGGTGTTCCAGAACGACTCCAAACGAAACCTGTCAGGAACTGGCCCTTGGACGGGGCGGGGCAGGGGGACGCTGGCGAGAGGGCACTTGTCGGGGAAGTGGGGGACGAGCCGGCCCGCCGCGCAGCTGGGACCTGTGTCACTCAGATCGTTGTCGCCGCCCGTGGAAAGCACCCGTCGACTGAGACGCTTCCTTCTGCAGATTCCTGGCCACGCGTCCAGCCCCGATTCGGTTTTAGTTACTGAGGCTGCATTCACACAGGCCACAGGCCCTCGGCCCTCCACCCTTTCCTGGAGGCCTGGTCTTCACCGCAATCACACAGACCCACTTCTGCAAACCTGGGTGAGGAAACGGATGCTCACAAACGCTACTCTTTGGCTTGACCTGCGGGGAAACGGCCGGGCTCACTGACTGTTTTCTACAGAGGGACAGGCACGGCCTCGTTGTGTGTGTGTGAGTGGCTGCGCTTATTTATTTATTTATTTATTTATTTATTTATTTATTTATTTTGCATTTCAGGGCACACCCCGGGGCATATGGAGGTTCCCAGGCTAGGGGCCCAATCGGAGCTGCAGCCATTGGCCTACGCCACAGCCACAGCAATGCCGGATCCTTAACTCACTGTGCGAGGCCAGGGATCAAACCTGTGTCCTTGTGGATACTAGTCAGACTTGTTTCCACTGAGCCACGACAGGAACTCCCTGGCTGCACTTTAAATGTCACCAAATGCACCTTGTGACACTCAGGGTGTTTGCACTTAAAATACTTGCATGTGCGTCTGTGAAGGCCCTCGGACCTGTGAACCTTGGGGTTCCTTTCTGTGTGTGCGCCTTTCCCGGGCGGGGCTTGGGTACTTTTCTAAGATACTTGAACATTCAGGTGGGAAATTCGACATGTGAAAGAAAGTTGAAGATGATTCTTTAGAAAAAAAGCACCTTAACCGTTTTCCTGACTCGAATGCCAGGCACCTTAATGTGGAAATACTGCCAGGACACACTCACCACCTCTGCCTTCATCAGTGCTGCAGCCCAGCCGCAGCCACCCCCGCCGGCCGCCGCTCCAGGAACGCGAGCCTGCAGCCCGCGGTGTGCCCGCTGCGCGGTGATAAAGCATCTCTCAGGAAAACTACACGCCCAGCGTCTTGTCTCCAGCTTACCAAATTGATGACAACAACAAGAGTCAACTGCGAAGATAAAGCCCAAGGAAGCTGGTCGCACGGCCAGCAGGGCCCTCCCGAGGCGGGTTCCGGGCATGGAGGTTGGTAGCACTTGTCTGCCGAGCAGCAGGGCGCGCCTGTCCACTGCTGAAGCCAGAGCCGGTGGCCCAGGCCGGGCCTGGTTCGGGGCACCTTCCTGACCTCGTCCTGTGCTGTGTGCCCCTCCCGCCGCGGTGCGATGGCGAAGGACCGGTGACTCCCCAGGGAACAGCGCTTAGCGGGCAAAGCTCACCTTTGAAGCCCTTTTGTCGACTTGCAAAATAGTCTGTTTCCTCCAGGCCCACTCGCTCTACTCTCCCCCTTCCCCCTTCCTTGCTCTCTGCCTGCTTTCCTGTCTCCGCCTTCCCTTCTTCCCAGCAGGGGAGGGGACCCTGGGAATTGATGCTGGAAAATCCCCGGCGGGTGGGAACACCGCTGCCCACCCGGGAGCCCCTCTGTTTTCACCTCTCATCCCCTCCAGGGCGACCCCCTCTCCCTTTCACCCCACCTCTGCCCCCGCTCTGCCGTCACCCCCTTGTCCCCTTAACTAGTCACAGAATGAAGGGTTGGCTATTAGGTAAACCTGTACACTGACTAAGCCTCGTTTGTAAAGCTGGTGCACTGGTTTTCATACTGACAGGTAAACATGCAGGCCAGTCGTTCCTGACAGCCGGCACTGCCTGTGTCGTCCTGCAGCCCTGAGCCGTCCGGAGCACCTGCGACCGGGCTGACTGCAGGTGCCCCCGGCCAGGGCTCGGGGCTCTGATCGCACCCCCCACTCTCCCTGCGTCCTGTCGAAGGGCTGACCTGCCAGATGGGGAGAACCAGCTTGGCGGTCCCCTTCCTTAAAGTGCTGCATCACATCTGCTCCCGAGAGAGTTCTGACACTCTTTCAGAACGGCAGGACGGACTTAGTTCAAGACTGTTGCAAAGGAGAGAGAGATGCAACGCAACTCTCAAGAAAAAGGTGCCAGCAGAGACTAAAAGCCAGGGCACAGGGAGAGGACGGAAAGGTGCTAAGAGGGACTTGACCGACCGAGGACAGAGCCTGAGTGGCCCGCCAGGGTCCAGCCTCCGATAGACTGCCTGGAGTGTTCTTTGCCAAAAGCGGGCTCTGCAGGCCAGAGTCCGGCCCTGGTGGGGAAGGGGCTCAGGATCCGGCTGAAGTCGGGCTCGGAGTCCCGGTCACAGTGTGTGTACACCACAGCGACTGCACAGGTCGGGGGGCCCCGGTCCTCCGTCACACCACAGACCTGACGTCTTAAGGCCAGCTCTCGCGGAAGAGCCAACAGCACCCGTCTCACTCTCACAGGAGACGGACTCTCCAGCCTCGGGGCTTCCTCGGCCCGCGTGCAAGGACAGGCCCCTAGGGGTTGGGGGCCTCCCAGTGTTGCCACCGAACCCACTTCCCGGCCGCGTGAACCACGCCGGGGTGCCTGCTTCTCTCCCATCGCTGGCGCCGCGCGGGGGCCGTGTGGGGCTGCCAGCGGCCCGCGGAAGTTCGCGGCTCCCCAGCGCCTCTTCCTGCAGCAGGTCCACGAGTCTGGAACGGGCACAGTGGGACCGGGCGGGCCTCTGCGTTTCGCCTCCGGGGGCTGAAAGCCAATGCCGCGCGTCCCGCCCGCTGGCGTCTCCGTCGCGTCTCGCTGGAAGGCGCCACAGCAGAGCGGAACGAAGCTGGAGTTCACCGCTCCCCGTCCATCCTCAGATCTGGTCCTGACCCACACGGCTTCTGGGGTCCGGTCCCTGAGCCGCCTGAGAAGCCGCGAGAAGCTTCACCGAAGCCCCTCTGGTTCAGCAGCAAAGAGTGACCTGGTTTTAATTTAAAGAAAGTCAAGTCCCAAGTCTTCAAATTCCCGTCTAACGATGGGCCGCCACGATGATGTGTTAAATATGATTCAAATCTGCCGGGAACGGTGCCTCAGTAAGCGTGAAAAAATTAATGAAGAGCTTAATTATTATAATAATACCATTAAAATCTAATAAGGAAAGAAAAAAAAAACCTTGATTTCATTCTATTTCAGCATGGGCATCTAATATCTTCTTTCTCCCTTTAGCGGCACTGTAATTAATTTAGACTTTGATTTTCAGAAGGGCTAAATTTTAGGCTTTGGTACTTAAAATATTTGGAGAAAAGGACATAGGAGAGTAAAATAAAGCCCATGAAATGACAGAGGATGATTTCAGCTCAGTTCTATAGAATTCATTTTAAGGGCTGTCACTTTCAGGAGGCGTAATCTTTTTCACTGCTTTTAATTATTTATGAATCTTCCAGCGGCTCTGACTCCCGCCTCAGCCCCCAGAGCTGCACCGCGTATGGGTATTTAAGGCTCAAGACATTAATTCAATTAACAGCAGCGGGGGGGGACTTGGCGCGCTGGGCCACCCCTGCCCGCCTCCCACGCGCACACCGGAGCGCCGGGCCCGGGGCTTCGCGGCGGACGCTCCCCGCCCTGCGCTGGCGGAAGGGGTCTCTCTCATGACCTGTTGCTGGAGAAGACCAGGCAGGAGCCTCTCCCGCAGCTTGGGCGGCGCAGGTCGGCCCGGTGTGCGGACAGCGGCGGGAAGGCGGACGTCCGAGCTCGACCCCACAGGGCCGACCCGCTGGGAGGGCGTTTCGGTCACGAGTCCTTCTCCCGCTAACGCGGCCCGAGAGCGCGGCCTGCACCTGCACGCACCTCTCTGGGAACACACAGGGGGCTTTGGGTTTTTCAGTCCACGGATGCTTGCTGAGCACGTGCTGCGGGGCGGATCCCTTGCTGGCCGCTGAGAAGTCCCGTCTCAACAAGCGTCGGAAGAGGCAGAGGAGAGTTCCTGGAGCCGTGCAGATGTCATTCCAAAGGCAAAAGCTGCACATCCTTCTTCCTGCTGCCCGTTAGGGGCCCGTCAGATTGGTCTGGTGTTTGCTCTTAGCTGGGACAATGAGCCATCGCTGAGGCCTGTCGGTTCCGGGTCTGATTCTTTTGGTGTTGCTCCCCCCACGGCCAGCTAGCTTTCAGTTCAGTCACCAGGCCCTTTGCCCAAGTCACTTTGCACATCCAACCCGTTGCTGCCAAGTGTTCAACTCAGGGCTGAGGTCAGAAGCAGAGACAGGAGTTCCCGTTGTGGCTCAGCAGTAATGAACTCGACTAGTAGCCATGAGGACACGGGTTCGATCCCTGGCCTCGACAGGTGGGTTAAGGATCTGGTCTTGCCATGAGCTGTGGTGTAGGTTGCAGACATAGCTTGGATCTGGCGTTGCTGTGGCTGTGGTGAAGGCCGGCAGCTGAAGCTCCAACTCGACCCCTAGCTTGGGAACCTCCATATGCTGCACATGCGGCCTTAGAAAAAGTAATAAAATGAAATGAAAGAAGCAGAGACACCGGCCGGCCAAGGCCAGCCTGGGGCTGCCGGACGTGCTTGCCCGGGGCAGGGAGACTTTCAAGCCGAAAGTCCTGTCTCCCCTCCGGGAAGTCTGAGGCCTCCAGCGAGGTCAGCGTCCCAGAGACGTCCCCGGGCGTGGCCCTGCTGGTTCCGGAGCTGTGGCCCCACCTGCAGACGCCGCCTGTGCCTGTGTGATGGCCGGAGCAGGGCCTCGTGCCTCGGTCGAGGAGTCATGGGGTCATTTGCGAGTCAGATCTGGAACCCAGCCCGGAGACACTGGCACCGAAACATCTTCCCAACCAGGCAGAAGCGGTGAGAGTGCCCGCTGCCCGGCCGCCTGCTCTAGGACCGCGGGTGTGAGCTGGCGTGAGCGCGGCTCCCCCGGCCCCAGTCCCGCAGGCCGCCCGCCGCCACGCAGGCAGAGGCAGGAGTTCCCCACTGCCGGCTGCGAGAACCCCGGGCCCTTCCCACGGGCTTGCTGGAGCTTCTCACATTCAGTGCTTTCAGCCCCAGGAGGGGAGACGCGGTGGCAGTTGCTGGACCCATCCTCGAGTTCCTCGTGAACTTTACCCTTAACAGTCCAACCTAATTTGATCATATTTAATGACCCAAAGCAAAGACAGACAAGGTTCTCTATTATAACTTCACAATCAGTTCTCAGTCCCGGCAGCCCACTGCTGTAACAATCTGGGGAAATCAGAAGAGCGTTTAGAAACGGGTTCCTGGGCCACCGTCCCATCCTGGCCACGAGTCTGCCAGCTGCGGGCTTGTTAAGAGGACAAGGGTAGCCCGGTTGAGGACCCTGTCCTCACAAAAGCCGCCGTGGTTTTGCATGGACGTATGAAAACAGAAAAGGAAGTAACTGCAGCAGCGTGACTTCCCGGTTCAAAGCTCCGAGTTCCTGGGTCCAGTGCTTCGCCCGCCCAGTTGTGCTGGGTGTCCTGTGCCCCCGATGCGGGGTCCTGGGCGCTCGGCAGTGACCTCTCTCGTCACTAAGTCAACCTGACTTTCAAATGAAGGCCCTTCTGTGGCTATTTGTGTGTATGTAGGCACGTATGTGTATTTATGGGTACGCACACACACACACACACACACACACAACACACACATTCAAAGCCGATTTTCTTTTTTTAGGGCCACACCTGTGGCATACGGAAGTTCCCAGGCTAGAGGTCTAATCGGAGCTGCAGCTGCCGGCCTGCACCACAGCCACAGCAATGCCAGATCCAAGCCACATTTGCGAACTACACCACAGCTCACGGCAACACTGGGTTGTTAACCCACTGAGCGAGGCCAGGGATCGAACCCGCAACCTCATGGTTCCTAGTTGGATTCGTTTCTGCAGCACCACGATGGGAACTCCTGGGCGAGCGTTTTAGCATATGAATTTTAGGGGGACCCCAACATACAGTCTCTAGTAATAGGTCTTTTTATTTGTTATTTGGAGGGCCTAAAAGATACTTGTTACTCTGGAGATAAACTAGAAATCAAGAAAATTCCTAAAATTAAGTTTCTGTACTTTGAGTAACTTTTTTTTTTTTTTTTTAAATTTGATGGAGCCACCACCTTCTCAAGGTCCAGAAGGGAGCCATCTGCCCTTGGGAACAAGCTGGGGAAAAAAGCCCACCTCACTAGCCCAAATGAGCCTTCTGCAGTGGCAGCCCCTCAGGGCTGGCGGCCGCCGTCCTTGGTCCAAGAAGCAGCTTGGACCCGCCGCCCCCAGAGTTCTGGTCCAGGAGCTCTGCGATGGGCCCGGGAACCTGTGCTCCAACATAGCCCGAGGGTTTGGCCCACACGCTGAAACGGGCGTGAGGAAGGCTCTGGGCCACCCCGTCGCTGGGAATCGCGGAGTTCCCGCACGAGCAAGGCTTTCTCATGCCACTCGCGGACAGCAGGCTCCCCACGACCAGAAACGACCTTCCAGGCTGACCCCCAGGGCCCCAGCCCCCGACCTGGGCACCCGAGGAGCTCAGGCCCGGGGACGCGGGGACACAGGCTGTTTCGAGCTGTGTCCTCGCAGACAGTAAAGCGAGCTGGGACTGGCGGGCTGTCCATCAACACCGGAGGCATCCTCAGCGCTCGGGCTGAACTGCGTTTCATCAGGGGCCTCCGAGGGTTTATAACTCCAGGGGTCTTTCAGCAGCTGGCTGATTCTGACCGGTTTCTGAATTCAGAATCGCATGTACCGGTTTTAATGACGACGAGGCCCAAGAATCTTGCAGGGGGGAAAAAATCGATATATTGCCCCGAGCAAACATCGCAAGGTGTGAAATGGTGAGTATCTGTGTCCCCGTGTGCCGGAGCCTCGGGAAACGAGGTGCTGGTGCCCCTGGGCCGGTGGCGGTTTCCAGGCGGGCTCCGACGGGGGGTAAGCGGGGAGGGACCGGCCAGGGAGCTCAGGGGACCTGCGCGTGGGGAAAGCAGGCGCCAGGGGCAGGTCAGCCTGGAAGGTCGTTTCTGGTCTTGGGAAGCCTGCTGTCCGCGAGCGGCATGAGAAAGCCTTGCTCGTGTGGGGACCCCGCGATTCCCAGCGACGGGGTGGCCCAGAGCCTTCCTCACGCTCATTTCAGCGTGTGGGCCAAACCCTCGGGCTGTGTTGGAGCACAGGTTCCCGGGCCCATCGCAGAGCTCCTGGACCAGAACTCTGGGGGTGGCGGGAAGCTCAGGGCAGTCATTTTTAGTGAATTATGGAGACGAGGTGGACGGTCTTGAAATTCTAAGAATCACTCGAGCACAACACGGGCGCTGCAGGACTGGTGGAAAGCACGGGACCGCCCGTGTCCCAGAGGAGGGACGCCGGGAGACAAAGCCTGGATCTCTGGTCCCGGGACTTGGAGTGCGTGTCTCTCTTACGCGGGACCATTGTTCCTCTGCGGTCACTTTCGTCCTCTGAGACGGCGCCCTGGCTTTGTTGGCACTCTTTCCTTCCGAGGCCCCAGGGGACTGAAGCATCTCCCGGCTTCCCGGTGAATCTCGCAGTCCCATGTCACCGAAAGGGTTCACGCGTCCCTGGGCCGAACATCCAGCCGGGGAACTCGTCCCAGTGGGGTTAGATCCGGGGGCGGGTGGCCACTGGGGCGGGGCCGCACCTTCATCTAAGCCCCTGGGAGGACGCTGCAGGCACAAGACGACAGCCCCGTGGAGGCTCAGGGCCAGGGTCCCCAGGTTCTCCGTGCTCCGTCCGCCCGCAGGGCCGGTCCCTCTGACTCTGTTTTCCAGCAGCTCCACGTTTCTCCACTGGGCTCACCAGGGTCTCGGGACAGACTTGGAGAAAGAATATGCCTGCCGACGTCTGCGCGCTCCTTCCACAGAAACCTCTTGCATGTTCCAGAAGGAGCAAGGGGTCTGACCACAGGACGCCCCGCCAGCACCACTGCCTGCGGATGGATGCTGGTGCTGACCGCCTCCCTGGAGCTGCAGCGGGCCCGGAGTCCTGCCAAGGCTCTCTGTCTTCGGAACTGGGGATGACGGCGCGCTCGCGTCTAGCTGCTGTGTGTGTGTGTGTGTGTGCACAAACATGAGTGTGTGTGCGTGTGTGTGTGCGTGTATATGTGTGAACATGAGTGTTTGTGTGTGTGTGTGCGTGTGTGAATATGAATGTGTCCACCCCAGAGCCTCAGTCATCCACCGAAGCGCACACGCTCACACACACGCACACACGCTGTGCTGGGGGACAGGTACAAACGCACATCACGCGGTGACCAGCAGAAGCTGTGCCCCTTCGCTCGGCACCTGGTGGCCCAGCGAGGGGAGGGAGCCAAGGCATTTTGGAACCATGGGTTTTCCTGCAGAAAGACAGTTCTTGAATTTGAACAGCTCTGCGGACCTGAGGATCTGCTTTCTTCGATGGAGACGCCTCATGCTAAGTAGCACTTCCAATCACCTATGACCTCAGAGAAGAGTCTAGCAAACTTGTTTGGCCAAGTCTGAGGCATAGAGCGAAAAAGCGAGGTCATTGGCCCAAACTTGAAGCGCCATGTTCAAAACATTGCTGATGATAAGATCTGTTACACCCAAAAATATATTCTCAAAAAGTGACTGCGATCTAGCGTCACATGAACATTAAACATTTATTCCAAGAGTTGAGATTCCTGAGAATCTTCCCCGCCCGTAATGCAGCAGATGTGGGCGTGCTGAGGTTCCTCCTTGCCCAGCACGGACTCTGGGTCAGGACCAGGACCCAGCGGCTCGGGGGCAGTTGAAGGGCAGGAGGGCGGTCACGGGAGCCAGGCCTGAGGAGCTCAGGCACAGAACAGACCCAGAGATTTTAAAAATAGTTAAATGTGAAAGGAAACTTCCCAGCCCAGAAGCTCCTTAATGTCGGACAGAGATTGGCAACAGAGAATGTGAAGTTCCTAAAATGTAAAAATTAAGCAAAAGGAACTGTTCTATGGATGGGTCCTCGGCCGGATGTTTTTCCAAAAGCTCCCCGCTCACAAATCACGTGGGTGTCCCCGATTCTCCAGGGCCCTGACTCCAGAGCCTCCGCAGGGACCAGAGTTTGCTGGGCCCTGTTCGTCCCCTCCTCCTGGGCCGGGCCGAATGTTCGGTAATTTGCCAAATAAATAGCACACCATTCCGTGCGTTCAGTCTGTGCTGTGACAAATATGCAAATGTGGAGAACATTCTGGAGGCATCCAGCCTTTCAATAATGCATGCTCCTCACCCCTTAATGATTTTGAAAGCATCTGTTGAAGAAAAAGATGCTGCAGAGGGGAACCCGGACTCAGAAGATGCGTGACTGTGTGGCCACGCTTCCCTCTCTAAACGGGGGCAGAGCTGGGCGCCGGGGGAGCTGAACGGACAGACGCCACGCTCGAGGCAGGAGAACCCAGCCGCGCACTGACGGTCACAAGCAGGACCCGTGGACCCTCGCTGGACCCCCGCATCCCACGCTCTCTCACAAGAGGATGCTTCCTAGACATTCGGGCACAGCCAGTGATGCCACCCAGCACTTGTGCCTGCAGGAGACAGACCCGGGGGGCCTGCGGGGGCGGGCAGGGGACCAGGGAAGCAGAGGCCCCTGCTGTCCCCCAGTTCTGCGGAGCTGGCGGTTTGCGGGGGGGGTGCTTAGGGCAGCCAGTGTCCACGACCAGCAGCTGACCGCCCTGGAAGGAGGTCAAGGGAGAATTCCCCAGTGAAAATTCAAGACCGCAGTAAACTGCGCCAGAAGGCTGCCTGCGCCAGTGCTTAAGTCTCAAGGATTAAGCACCAAGGCCAAGGCCACAGAAAACTTCTGTGGTTGAGGAGGGGTCTAGACCCAAAGCATAGCTATTTCAGTTCATAACCTGTTTATCATCATCCAGATAGTTTTCCTCATTTCCCCTGCAGCCAGTGTTTCAAATTCATCCTTAGGTATGGAAAAGAGAGAAAACCTTCAGGAGTTCCCTGGTGACTCAGGAGATTAAAGACCCGGTGTTGTCACTGGACTTCTGCATGGCGCAGGCGTGACCAAAAAGTACATAAGTAAAAAATACAGAGTTCTCATCATGGCTCAGCGATGACAAACCCTACTAGTACACAAGAGGATACGGGTTCGATCCCTGGCCTTGCTCAGTGGGTTAAAGATCTGGTGTTGCCGTGAGCTGTGGTGTAGGTCACATATATGGCTTGGATCCTGTGTTGCTGTGGCTGTGGTGTAGGCCTGCAGCTGCAGCTCCGATTCGACTCCTAGTCTAGGAACTTCCAGATTCCGCAGGTGCAGCCCTAAAAAGATAAAAAAATAAATACATTCTTAAAAAAGTAAATAAATAAGACATAAAGAAGGAAATCTTCAGTTCAGGCGGCCTGTCTGAGCCCCTGCAAGTGCCTGGATTGAGAGGGCGAGCCGGCCGGAGGGCCCCATGGGCCGGCCACACCCCAGAGGGCCCGGCTCAGGGCTCAGGATCCTGGGGCCTGTCTCCACTCCGTCCGCACCGCTCAGCGAGAAGGTTCCTTCCCGATCCGTTTCAGCAAACCCTCTCGGGGTGATGGACACAGCAACAAACGAGGGGATGGGGTGCGGGGAGCCTGAGGAACGGCGACACGTTTCCCACGACCCTGGGGAGCCGAGGCGTGGCGTTCACTCCTTGCCACCTCGCCGGTGCTCCCTGCTGTGTGCGCCTCCCACAAGGCAGGGCGCGCCAGGCCCTCTCCCCGCGGAGTCCGCACCTGCTGTGCCAAGCGGAGCCGGCGCCGACTTTTTTCCCTTAAAGCTTCCGAAATTTCACACCCTCCCTTGGTAACTTCTTCAAATATCTCCCGGTACTGGAAAGCTTTTTTTTTCTATAGTTAACTTCAATCTTTTGCTTTGGTTGGTTTTCATTTTATGGAGATTCGGTAAAAGAAATGTAGGCTTTTGACATTATCTGAGGCGAGGAAACTAATTTTTTTAAAAGCCTGTTATTATAGGTAATAGCCTCTTATTCTAGAAACTGCCGTCTCTTGGTCTCCCTAGCGCTGGCGGCGGTAACAAGTAGCCCACATGAGCAGACTGGCAGCCCGGCCAGCACCTCTCGCTTCCCCGTGGGCTCCCTTCGCACCAACACCCACTGACGGGCTGGGCCAGTGAGTGAGCCGCGGTTCAGTGAGAGATGAAATGGGGAAATAGTTGAAAGGCAGTTTTGGAATACAGTTTTCCATTTTCTGTGTTTTTAAATTTTCAGGCTGCGAAAACAATAACCGGCGGAGACCACAGCTGCGTCTCAGCAGGTTCACAGCGTGAGCTGGAGACAGAGCGTGTGTGTGTGT